>MUGJ01000236.1:0-89147 GCA_008931945.1 Penicillium sp. BW_162_3FA | reverse complement strand
CTCGCTTACCGAATACGTTAACGCAAGGGGATAACCAACTCTTCACACACAGACACTCTAGTTCGCATAAATCTTCACCATAGACTGAGAACCGTTAGTACAACGCGCATCATGTAGATAGAACGAGAGGATAACTCACATCCGCAAATTTAGGCTCAATAAACAAAGCTTTGGCCTCAGCAACCATAACCGCACCTTCACTATCCTCCTTTAGCAGACTGGCATCCGAAACGACGCCATTCGAGTCCGCAGAGAGTGGCAAAGTCCAAGGAAGATAAGTCATCCGACCCTCAACCCAAGCTTTCCTACCCTCAACCTTAACCGTCTTCGTGCGCAGCACATACATCCGGTCGGGAAGAGCGGGTTTCCGGAAATCCACATTAAGATTAGCCGTCATACCCAGCCCGCTGGGAAGAACCGCAGAGGCACAGCGCGCAAACACCTCGTCAAAGAGAACAGTAAGCAGACCACCATGGACAAAGCCCGGGTGACCGCAGAGATCCTGACCGATGTGGAATACTGATACAACACTGCTGGCTCGGTCGGCGTTCTCAGTCTGTCCTTCGGTTTTGCTGGTCGATAGCCACATGTATGGTGCGAAGGCAAGCTTGCCTGGACCCGCTAAGCTGCCACCCACGAAGTGGTGCTGTCTGATGGGTGGTGGGATTGCGAGATGGGGACGGGTTTCCTTGTAGGTGCTGTGTGTTTCGCGGAGGGTTTGGACGAGAGGGATTTGGGAAACAAGGGTGTCGAGGGTTGTAGATTCATGGTGTGGTGATTGAGCCACGGGCTTTGATTGTAACTGGGTCTGAGAAAGGAACTGGGGTGCGTCTGTTTGGCTAGGGATGGCTTGGTCGTGAACTACTGCCGATCGTGTTGGACCTTGTTGGTGAAGACGCGCGATAGGCGCTGCGGGCGAGTATATTCTGAATGCTGAAAGGTTTTGCGATCGGAAGAGCCGACGCGCTGTTTGTGAAATGGTTGACATTCTGGATGTATGTTTGAAGCCGATATTGATTCTAGTTCATGCATGTTAGAGGGGCTTGTTTGATCGCCGACCGGGGGTACTCCGTACATACTGGAGAACAAGCTCAGATTACTCGGATCTTGTTGACTTTGTCGATCACCGTCGTACTGTTGATAGTTTGAACTTGATATATGAAGTATACCACACTTCGACTTTTGCAATGACGATGAAAGTAAGAAGATTGTCCGGCGATTTAAACAAGAGACCCGCCGCTATCTTGATTAGTCTTGTTGCTGCTTTTTTTTAAAGCCGATTTTTCTCCTGTTGGACCCAACAGTGGGGCTCAAGACCTTGGAACAGCCGATGATCGGACCGGAATGCCAAGACATATAGTTCGGGATGCCGAGAACTATAAGATGCCGTAGATCTATATCAATATAACTTCATATTTCAACATTCTTCAACGGTGAGCTGAAGAGCTGTAGAGCTAAAGAGCTGAAGATCAAATGGCGTAGTATAGCGTATTAGTATAGTATGATGGTCCTGAACGGGGGTCCTTCCTCGTTGGGGGTGACCATGCAGCGCGCGACTGTTGAGTTCTCATGGGAACATCAGTCAGTCTCCTCTTATCTTCTTCTCATTCTCTGTCAAAGCATCTTGCCATCCAACTTGCGCATCGTCTGCTTTCTCTCTTATTAGCTTCATCCAAACCAAGTCTTTTCTCATCGTATCTTTCAAGATGGCGGATGAAACCAACCTCTCTCCTTCTTCTGGTGAGGACTCTCCCTCTGAGACTTCCACCAGCCCTGGCCCTGACACCCTCAATGCCCCCCAGACTGCCAACAACCCGTTTGGTTCTGGCACGGCTAGCGGTGCCCAGGTTGCCACCAACCCATTGGGCTCTGGCCTGAACAACCCTTTCGGTTCTGGCGCGGGTAACACCCCCCAGACCGTTGTGAACCCTTTCGGCCGTGGCGCGGGCACCATGCCCCAGGCCATCAACAACCCTTTCGGTTCTGGGGTGAACAACACCACCCAGACCGCCGCAAACCCTTTCCTTCCTGGCTGGGCCAATCCCCCCCAGACCAACAATCCTTTTGCTTCTGGCCTGGCCAATGGCCCCCAGAGCAACAACCCTTTCGGTGCCGGTGTGGGCAGTTCAGCCCAAAACACCCACAACCCTTTCCATGCCGCCGCCGCCGCCACCACCACCACCACCGTCGACGCCCCGCTGACCCCCAATGGGGGATTGACCGATGGCCATTCCCACGGCCACGAATGGCGGGCTCCCCACCCAACCGACTTCAACCCCCTCTACCACCCCCCCGAGGATGAGACCGAGGGGGAGGACGAGGAGGGGGATGAAGAGGTTGAGGATGGGGAGGAGGAATATGAAGACCTCGATGAAGACGAGGAGGAAGAGGACGACGCCCCCAATGGGCCCGTCTCGGCCTTGGAAGCCGCATTGGACGCCATCCTGGCGGAGGGCAACGAGGAGGAGGAGGACGCTGAGGACTCCAGCGACGGCGATGAGGACGCCTACCTGGACGAGGCGTAGGCAAGTGAATGCTTACTTGAATGCAAGGTATGTATTACATTCTCTTTTCTCCTGGACTTCAGTTAGCTTCACTTCACTCTATTTTTACTTCGGACTCACATCGGCTTCATTGCTAACTCATTTTCTTGTCATTAGGTGCCGGTGAGGAGAGCGGCCTTGGCTTCCTCGTCGGCTTCCTCAGCCTTGCCGTGCCCCACCATGGCTGACCTTAAGCATGGTGGGGCACAAATGCTACCATAATGGAGGGGGAGAAGGGGGAGGAGGGGAGGGGAGTGGGGGGAATGCTTCTTTGAGTCGGCCGGGGTGCGGCTGACGATGTATGATTTGGACCGGCATGGCCGTTTGCTGTTTGATTCTGGTCTGGAGGGTGACAATGCACTGGGATCACCTAGTGTAGTTGTCACCCAAGCCAGCAGCAGCCGCTCATTGCTGGGTCCCGTTGTGTTGAGTATCTTTTCCGTTTGTGTTGAGCGTGTTTGTGTTTGAGTTGAGATGACCAGTGATGAATATCATTTTCATTTCAACTCCCCCATTTGACATCCTTTACACCGGAGAGGTATATCAAGATTGGAGTGGCTGACAGAAGCCCCGATGCTGTTCAAATGCATGAAGAGCAAAGCAGAGTTGGATTGGAAGCTCTCGTTGGACATTTGTACGCCGCAATACGACAATACGACAATACGATACGATCCGACGCGCGCAGGGACCAGCCTTGAGCCAAAACTTTTGGAACTGCTCCGAATACCCTCAATCAATTTATATACACCTGCGAGAACTAACCCAAAGCTCGGTCATATATGCCAATGGAACGCGGCTCCAGCTTCCAAACCCGACGAAGCCCCCGGCCATATTTTATGAATCTACAATATAAGCCGGGTTGTGAGAAAAGCCAAAGATATTGGATGGATTTGTTCGGAAAGGCTATTCATGCATTTAATACTGACAGCACGGCTTCTAGAACAAGGTTCCATCACCGAAGTTCAAGATAGGACTACACTTAGTCTCCGGACGTTTAGCCGCTGCAAGCTCCCGACCCGCTTTCCAAGAGCCCGCCTCCAACACCTGCGGTAGAGACAATTGGACACCATCCAAGCGAGCGAGAATCTTCGTATGCAGTACATCGAGGAGCGCAACGGTCATCGCTCGCCATTCCACAATCTCATCATCGCCCGCACCGAAGGAAGGCAAGCTACCACCGGAAAGGCTCAACCCTCGCTGCAGTGACTCGGGCTTCAATTCTAGAACTCCCATGTCGACAAGCATTCCTCCGTTGCGGTACTCCGGCAAACCAGTCCCCAGCTCGGTATTGGACCATGAGACCGAGAGCAGACGAGAGAACGGCACCATCAATGAATACGCTAGCCATTGGGTTAGCTTATGGAACGGTTGAATGTTGGAGTATGGCTTCGACTCCGATCCAGGCTGCTGCGAAAGTGCCCGCAGGGGCCATGCATCGCCGATGGGCTGTCCATTAATGTGAGTACGATCAGATGGCCAGATGGGGATCAGGAGCCGCTGTAGCACGTTCCAAAGATCCTTGTAATCGAGCTTTCCGCTATCATTTGACTTGGCAATCAGGTAGTCTGGATATTTTGAGATCTGTTTAGTTATTTCGATCAAAAGGTCCAGCACTAACTGGACTTCCTGGGTGATGTGAACATACCAACAAGATTACCAGGACGGCCAGTGGGACCGAAGATATCTTTCAAATTCACCAAAGACTCGCCGAGTTTACGGAGGATATCTGCGCGTGCAGCTACTCCGATCATGGGGTTGGCATCGTCGACCTGGAGTCCACGGGATAAGATGTCTACATTGATATTGCGCAATGCATCGCCTAACACAAGTTAGCTAACATTAGATATCACATCGCATGCATGAACAAACGCTTACCATTGGCGGTGTGTTTCACCGATGAATCCTTGCCAGCAAAGTCACCGTTTAAGAACATATGCAGGGCCGCCACCGCAATACCTTCGCTCCGATTGAGCGTCAGACCGCTCTGTGACTCATTGAACTTCCAAAAGTCTCCGGCGCCAGCATCCAAAAGGACGGAGACGAAGAAAAGATCTATCAATCTGCGAGTCTTTTCGGTGGTGTCACATTTCTCCTCCTCCCATTGAGCGAGGAGAGTGGCTATGCGGGGAACCCCGCCGACTTCGAAATGTTGCCAGCGTCCATGGGGCGGAATTAGGTGATATTTGTCAGGACCAAAGTCGCGCTGTTATAGATAGTGAGCTTTTTTATGCTTTGAACTATAAGTGTTCGCTCTGAGAATGTGCTAGCCCTACCTGGATCAGTTTAAGTACGTAGTCGGTGGCATCTTCCATGCGTTCAGGGTGGTAATTGAAATGATTCAGACGGCCCTGTTCGGCTAATTTGAGGACTACATGAGCTCTTGTACGGACGGCTTCTAGGCCTAATAGTTCTTCAATTTGGGGATCCATGTTGATTGAGAGGGGGAATGGGAGATGTGAGTCTGTAGGACCTCGGGAGATCAAGAAAAGGGCGTTTTATTACTCGGAGCTAGCAAGGCGGGGGAAGATATGCACTTATGTAAATAGCTGCATATATGCCGAGCGAACTAGTTATCATTAGGCAAAGTGTCTTGAATGGCATCGACTATCCTGCTCAGGTGTTGGGGTATTCTTTGTCACTGATATGTTATCTGTCTGATATCGGAGAAGTCCGATAAGGTTGGGCTGTACACGTTGGAAGAATTTAGGAGTCAAGAACATATGCAAAGTAGTTTTGGTATAGACTAATAGCGACACTATGATTTTTACAACCCCGATGCTTCAGTAAATTCAGAATTAGAACGTCAGAGGGTCAAGGTGGCCCAGGAACGCGTCGTTACCCTCACCACGAAGAAGAGCATCAATGTCAATGCGACCGGCCGTGAGATACTTCTCACTGACACCGATGTTCACTCGCTGGGCAAGGTGTTGCTTGAGCTCCGCACGAAGCCCGGCCATTTCGCTCTTGCTCGTTTCGCTGGCCTCCTTGTCACGTCTTTCGCGGCCACCACCACGACCACGGCCTCTACCCTTAGACTGATCGAACTCGTCACTGTCATATTCAACACCGAGATCATCGGCCGCAGCGCGGAGCCAGTTATCCTCGGTGTTCACCTTCTCCTTGGCGATAGTGGAGTCGGTAATTCGCTTGGCGAGAGCCATGCGGGGGCGGAGGCGAGAAACCACTCGGCGATCAATGTCGAGAGACTCGAGAGGAACCTTCTTGCTAGGTCCGTCAGCGCCATCGGCCTTCTTCGCTTTCTTGGCATGGATCTTGCCGGCGAGACGGGCGACACCGACAACCTCGTCGGGAGCACAGATGAGGATACTCTTTCCGGACTCACCGGCACGAGCAGTACGACCGGATCGGTGCACGTAGGCGTCTGCTGTGCGGGGAACGTGGTAGTGGATAACACAGTTAATGCCCTTAATATCCAAACCACGAGCGGCGACGTCGGTGGCGACAAGGATTGAGCTTGGGTTGGCAGTAGGAGATGAGAAACGTTCGATGGAACGGAGTCGGGCTTTCTGGGCCATGTTTGAGTGGAGTGCGAACACAGGAAGTTGAAGAGCTTGCAAAAGCTGAGTGATGCGGCGAACGGCAGAAATGGAGTTTGTGAATACAAGTGTGCGGTTCTTGGGATAGTAGAGAAGAACTGAGTAGAGGTAGAGGTCCTGATCATTTGAATTAGCATTGGTATTCGAGTGGACCAAAAAGAAAGTGTCTTACCTTTTCCATAGCAGGGCATTCGACGATTCCTTCCTTGAGTCCGATGGCCATCTGTGACTCTGGGTTCACGTCGATGAACTTGGGCTTCTCTTCACGGAAATTCAATTTCTTGAGAAGGTACTCCATGGACGCTTTGTTGTCCAACATATCATCGCCTGACCAGCGGCTTTTGCCTGCTAGCTTTTGTTGGAGATCCTTGTGGAATGTGGCCGAGAAGACAAGAGTCTGCCTGTGGGATGGGGCCTCCTCTTCTTCTTCCTGGTCCGCATCTGCAATGTCTCCGGCTTGGTGTTTGTCTAGTGCGTTAAGGATATCTTCCACCTCCTTGAAATGACCTTCACTCAGCAGTCTGTCCGCTTCGTCGACGACGAGGAACTGGATTTTCTGCATTTTGCGGATCAAACCCGTTCCTGTGCTTAGAATCTCCCACACTCGACCGGGGGTTCCAACGACAATATCCGCTGTGGCAAGCTGTCTTTGCTGCTTCTGAATAGACATACCACCGGTAATAAGGGCGATGCGTGCGTTTGTATCCGGGGAATTGGCAATAAGCTCTCCGATATGCTTTCCAAGCTGATGCGCCAGCTCTCGAGTAGGAGATAGAATCAATGCAATTGGGGTTTTGTTCTTTTCAGACTCGGCGGACTGTTCCCCCTGTTTCCCTCTCTTGTCCAAGTAATGTTCGATAATGGGAATACCGAATGCCAATGTTTTACCGGAACCTGTTGAGGCCTTTCCAACAACATCGTGCCCATCGAGAATGGCAGGAATACTGGCTTTCTGAATGGCGGATGGGGAGCTGAACTTCATTTTGGAAAGAGCCGTAAAGGTCTCGGGAGAAAGATTAAGCCCATCCCAAGCCGACACATCCACACCGTCGTCCTCTTCGACATCATCGAGAGCCGCGAAAGAGAGCCCGGCCTTGATGTTCTGATTCTGAGCAGGTTTGGATTCCTTAGGTTTTTGTTCCTTGGGCTTTTGCTCCTTGGCCTTTTGCTCTTCTTTCTTGGCTTTATTTTGCTCCTTCTTCTTGTCCTTCTTCGACTTCTTATCTTCCTTCACTTCGGTTGCAGCGGGAGTCTTCTCGGTGGCAGGAGACTTTTTGGACGAGTCTTCGTCGCTAAAACCGCCCCATTCCTCTCCGTCATCTTCAGACGGGGGTTTGATAATCGATTGCGTTGGCTTGCCAGACTTGGCCTACCCATCCAACCATATGTATTAGCATTTAGTCAACATGATTGATCAAAGCATGCAGCCTCATACCTTGAAGTGAACTCCTCCGTCGCTCTGTTTTATGATATCAACACCCTCAATCTCTTCCAGTCCGAAGAAACCCTCTGCGTCCTCCATTCGATCTGGCATAGCAACTTCCTTCCAGTTGAGATCCTCAACTCCGACGGAGACATGATTGTCGCTTGAAGCTGCGTCAGACTTGACGGCCTTCTTGCGCTTGTTTGCCTCAGCCACTTGGGCTTTGGGGTCGCGTGCTCGCTTTTGACCCATTATGAACTGGGTAATTCTTGAGTATTACAGTTTGTTCCGGTAGACAAGTGTTCCAAGTACGCCGTCGGGGAAGATTCGCAAAGAAAAAAAGCGGCAGAAACTTTAGTCCGCCTTTGGAATCTTATCTTTTCGTTCCCCACGTTCGCCGCAAAATTAACCCACTTTGACAAACTAGGACTGCCAATTGCGCCTGAGCAGCCTGTTTTCAAGATGGGTAAATCATCCAAGGATAAGCGCGATGCTTATTACCGTCTTGCCAAGGAGCAAAATTGGCGCGCCCGTTCCGCCTTCAAGCTTATCCAGATCGACGAGCGATTCGACCTATTCGAGCACGAGAACCCGGACAATGTGACGAGAGTCGTGGATTTGTGCGCTGCACCTGGAAGTTGGAGTCAAGTACTCAGTCGTGTCTTAATCAAGGGCGAAAGCTTCGGGCGGCGAGCATGGCTCGAGAAAAAGCGGAAAGAACAACAGGGATTGGAGGCCGCAGAGACAACGACGACCGATGATGATAAAATGGACTGCGATGAGCCTTCTCCAAGCTCTGAATTAAAGCCCCGGAAGAATGTCAAGATCGTTTCCATCGATCTGCAACCCATGGCACCGCTCGAAGGTATCACGACCCTTAAAGCTGATATCACACACCCGTCTACGATTCCTCTCCTCTTGCGCGCTCTGGACCCAGAAGCATACGAACAACCATCCACCCCCTCCGACGCTCCGTCATCAGTCACAGCGGCTATCAGACAACCTCACCCCGTCGATCTTGTTATCTCCGACGGTGCCCCGGATGTAACAGGTCTGCATGACTTAGATATCTATATTCAATCACAACTCCTCTACGCAGCCCTAAACCTTGCTATGGGTGTCCTTCGACCGGGCGGCAAGTTTGTCGCCAAGATCTTCCGCGGCCGCGATGTCGACATTCTCTACGCGCAACTGCGGACCGTCTTTGAGCGCGTCAGCGTCGCGAAGCCGCGCAGTAGTCGCGCTAGTTCCTTGGAGGCATTCGTGGTCTGCGAAGGCTTCATTCCACCCGTTAGTGACAGCGGGGTGGTCGGTATGGCCGCATTGAAAAACCCACTCTTCGGCGGTGCCGCAGCTCCAGTGACCGTGTCTGAAGATGGCAATGTGGGCATGGAAGTCCGCGAGGAAATCGACCAAGACACACAGGCCCGGAATACCGTGGCGCAACCCACTGCAATTAGCAGCCCTGCGCCCAACCACTCCACTGAAGTCCGCCACCTTCAAACCACAACATCACAAGACCAACCCCAACCCCAACCCCAAAAACTGTCCAACAAGTTCGCTGTTGAGAACCGGTGGATTCCGGCGTTTATTGCTTGTGGTGATCTTTCTGCTTGGGATTCCGATGCGACATACACCCTACCTCCGGATTATGTTAATCTGGATCCTATTCAGCCACCCACTGCACCGCCGTATCGTCGGGCATTGGAGTTGAGGAAGGAAAAGGGTGGTGCATATGGAAAGACCAAGTACGGGCACAAATAGATGGTCACATTCGATTGTTACGTTGCATGAGTTTCAAGAAAAAGTTGTATGTATAGACGACCTAGACACGACATAGCATTTTTGAGGGTCATGCTGGGAAGGCATTCCCTTCGAAGCAGATACCCAAATACATTCCATTGAATTATATATATATTTTACCACCGAGGAATCTAAACTTAGGGGATATGAATGGGGATCGTGAAATTCTAAATGCATTTTGGAAATCTCTCAGGGCTAGTGCGCTAGCCTATATCAGGATCTAAATACAAGGGGGAATAAAAAGCAAAAACATGTCAATCGTACAATCATGCCATGCAAAAACGAAGCAACAAAAGTCTAGTAGACCTCCAAAACGTAGCGCTCCTCATCCTTCAGCTTCTCAATCTCCTTGCGAGTGTCAACCTTCTTGCCGTTGTTCTTGGCTTCGGTGGCAATAGCCTCCTCCAGAACAGCGGTGACATCGGGCACGGGCCAAGTGGGACCGCACAGGTAGAAAGCACCCTCCTCACGAATGTAGGCCTGGATGATTTCGGGCAGGGTCTGGCGCATACGGTCCTGGATGTAAATCTTCTCAGGCTGATCACGAGAGAAAGCAGCGCCAAGGAGGGTGATAACACCAGCCTCCTGGTAAGCCTCCCATTCCTCGCCGTAGCAGTACTCCTCGCGCTGGTGACGGGAACCCATGTACAGCAAGACAGCGCCGATCTCCTTGCCCTGAGCCTTCTCGAGGGCACGGTGCTGGACGAAGGCACGGAAGGGTGCGAGACCAGTACCAAGACCGGCCATGATAAGAGGCTGGGTGGACTTGGGGGGCAGCTTCATGACACTGGACTTGACGCTGACGGTGATGGGGGAACCGGCTTGCAGACGGCTCAGGTAGCGGGTGGCGAGACCGAAACGGTCGCGGCCGTTGGGGTCGACCCAGTTCACGGCGACGATCATCAGGGCGACCGTGGTAGGGGTCACCTTCTGGCACGAGGCGATCGAGTACTCACGGCGCTTGAGGGGACCGATGATGCGAACGATCTCGTGGAAGTCGGGGTGAGCGGAGGGGTACTCGAGCAGGATGTCGGCGAAGGTGACGGTGTCAACCTCGGCGCGACGCTTGAACTCGGTGGCGCCGTCGGGACCACCCAGGATGAGCAAGTTAGCCTTCTCCTTCTCGTCGGAGGCAAACTCGGCAAGGGCCTCGTAGAAGCGCTTGGGAGGGCGACCGAAGATGTCAACGTTCTGGACCAGAGCTTGGTAGACGGTGCGGTTCTCCAAAACGGCAGGGTCCTCGCGGCTGGGAACCTCGACAATGGCGTCGGCGTCCAAGCCGTAGAACTCGATGAACTTCTTGATGTCCTCAGGGTCGTTCTCGGCGTGGATGCCGAGAGCCTCGCCAATGTCGTACTTCAGGCCAGTCTCACCAAGGTCGAACTCAATGTGGAAGATGTTACGATCATAGGTGGTAGGGGTGAGACGTCGGTTCTCCTTGACGTGGACAGTGAAAGTCTTGTGAGCAAGGTCAGGACGAAGGGCATCTCTGGTGCCATAAGCCTCCTTGAACGCAAGGCCACGAGCGGCAGTCTCCCAGTCCCTGAGAAGAGTGGGGGGCTCGGACTCGTCCTTGTCGAAGGAAACAAAGCTGTTGGCGGTGATGTCCTTGGGGAGCTGAACGGCCTCGCTGACGCCCTCGGGCTCCTTCCAGGACTCGGGAACCTCGATCTGGCGGAGTACCTTCTCGAGGTCCTTGGTAACATTGTCCAGGGCCTCGGCATTGCCGGTAATCGCGGACAGCTTCTTGGTTGCCAGAGCCTCCTGGGCAGGCAGAGCGACACGCACGAACGAAGCCTGAAGGACAAGAGCGTCCAGAGACGAGTCCTCAATAGCAGTTGAGTCGACGACGAAGACGGAGATGCCACGCTGGGCGACAGCCTGCTTGAAGGCAGCAGGAAGCTTCTTCTCCAAATCCTCATCCTTGATACCAGGGGCATTCACAATGACCTTGGCGTTGTCCTTGACAGAGGCCAGAACGTCAACATCGTTCAGCAGCGAGATGTTGCCAATGTAGGAGACCTCAGCAGCAGTGACCGCGTAAGGTGCGTCAACAATCTTAGCGCTCTTGCGGATGTCAACACGGATGGCACCACCCTGGACGAGGTTGTCGTGAGTCTGGCTGAGGGTGACGTTGCTGGCCGAGTCGGCACCAAGAGCCTGGCTCAAAGTCTGAGCGGCAGCCTCGGTAACGGAGGTGTCAACATCCCAGAAAGTGTACTCCTGCACGGAAGCAGGGTCCAGCAACTGCAGGGAAGCGTTAGTCTCACCGTCGACGGTGAGAATAGGCTGGTCGTACACGCGCTGGAATGCAGCAGCGGTGGAGATGAGATCCCAACGCTGGGAGCGGGGGTACTTGATCTCAACACAAGCCGGGTTGTGTTCACGGCCAGTGGCGAAAGTCAAAGAAGCAAGAACATCCTCATAGAGAGCGGAGTGGACACCCTCTTCCTGGACAGCCTGCTCAGAGGCGACCTGTCCAAGAACGGCGACAGTCTTGGTGGACTGGGGAAGAACGCGCAGGAACTCCTCCTCGATGAAGGGGCGGTAGACGCGGACATTCACAACACCGACACGGACACCATCCTTGGCCAGAGAGCGTGCGATCTGGGCAGTCAGAGTAGCCTCGACAGTGCCGAAGGCAATCAGGACAGAGGTGGGCTCAGAGTGACCGTGGTACTCGAAAGCACCGTAGTCGGTGCCGAGCTCGCCGTTCAGGGTCTTCAGCAGATCCAGAACCTTGCCTTGGGCATCGAGGTGACGGCTGCGGGACTCATCGAGAGACTTGCGGACGGTCTCATAGGTGCGAGTCAGACCGTCCTTGTCGAGAACATCAATGACGCGGGTGGTATCACGACCAACACGAACGCCATCATAGATGTGGATCGAGGGGAGGACAGAAGATAGCAATGTGGTGAAGAGAGCCATGTGCTGGGACTCGTGGGCGGAACCACTGGAAACCAGACCAAGACCGAGGTCCTCAGCCAGAGAGAGAGCGGAGGCATAGTCGGAGACAAGGCCATCCTCACCGGCATAGTCTACGGCGGCAACGTGTGCAGCCACTGGGCTAGCGACGGAGTAGAGCAGAGAGAGTTGCTCCAATGCGGCGCGCATATAAGGGAGGGTTGCTGAAGAAGCAACAATACCCTGGGGGATGTGGCGCTTCTTCAGATCAAAGTCCTGAGAGAAGAGGTAGCCAAGGGCCATGTTGCCGGCACCCTGGCGGGTTTCCAATGTCTTGACTGAGGGAGACTCGCCATTGGCATTAGTCTCACCCTTGGAGGTCCATTCCTTGAGAGCAGCATCAAGATCGAAAGTCTCCGGCGAGTAGGAGAATATCTTATCACTCAGCAAGTATGCAACTTGCTGGATGAGCGTCTGGGCTGTAACATAGGTCGGGCCATTCAAGGCCGACAGGGTTGGAACTGATGAACCCATGACTTCTTCTTGATACCGGATATAAAACCGATATCTGTTAAAGATCAAAAACAAAGAAGAAGGTGGGGAGAAAGAGAATGTCCCCTCTACATGGCTTGGTTATAGAGAAAAACCCCAGGTAACTTGCCCAAAGCGGTTAGTGGCAATTGCGTGCTTGTTATCGGGCGATAAGATTTTTCAAAATGTGGCGGATCCAGTCCGCTGTCGGAGCATTACTCAGCTGTGGCGTACCCGGGGCCCAGGTACACCAGGGCTGAGCAGTTTATGCTTTTTACCGCCTTCACGGCTTGTCCAGATTGATCAGCAATCCATTTTGCGCTACAAACAATTGCTGGCGCATTGTGGAGACTTTATTAAACGTGATTCCTTGGCGAGGATAGCCGGACAGCTTGCTTATGTATGTATAACTAGTATAGGTGGTTCTGGTTTGACAGTTGATCCTCTGATTTATATTAGCCGCATCCAAAACGCTCAGGTGAAATCAAACAAGCTGCTTGGCTTCGCGAATCCTTGGAGTTCACCCTTTCCCGCGATATCTGTAGTTTCGTGCACTACGATTGTTTCAATTGTTCACCCCAAGGAATACCATCAAGACCGCAGCATATGTGGTAGTAGAGACCAATGTCTCCGCATTCGACACCCGCACGCACGCTAAGAGTTATAATTAGCGCAAAAAAAAAAATAAACAAGATTTTACAGACCGAGACTGTAATCAGGCTCTTAGTCTTTGAATGGTGCAAAGTCATAATGATCATGGGTACCACCAGGAAGATGCCCACCCACAGTGATAGAGGAACCGCGTCAATCGATCCACAGACACCGACACTTCCCGCGGTGCTTTGCCCTCGCTGTATTCTCTTGGCCGGGACATCTTTTCTTCACTAGAGAATGCAAGAAATTAAGACGGGTCGTTGACTTTAGTTTGAAAGTAACGTTGTAAAAGCAGCTTGCGCTTTCGTGGCTCGGCCTACCTGAGGGCTGCTTTGCCCTTGAGAAACTGGTAATTCCGAATTGCAGCGGCTATGGATAAATGTGAGATATTGAGAGGCATTTCCTATTACGATTCATTAATAAATGATCTCTCACCATATCTCTCCAGCGTGCTCTCGAAAGCCTCCAAATCCTGAATCGAAGCCCGCCTCTCGCGCTGAAATCGGCTTTTCAATCGGACCAAATCTAGCTGCAGCTTGACAATATTAAGTCTTTGCAGGAATTCAAAACGCAGAATGAAATTCCTCTTCTTTGTCCAGCGAGCGGTTGATATACTCGACAAGACCATCTTCCTCCATGATCAGGGGCTCATGGTATGCGAAATTCGTTTGGAGGTCCTTGATGTTGGGCAGCGATGGTTCTCAGCTTGCATGCAGCAGTCTCGTGCTGCGCCTCCTTCCCCGCTCGACCTCTAAACTCGTGAAATTCAGCTAATAATCTAAATGATAAACTGATGTAGCGCACGAAAGCAGAAGCGTCAATTCCGATGACGATGGACAACACCGAGCCTTATATTTGCACCTCTTGTCCCACAGGCCCAAGAAAATTCAGCACAAAACACGACTTGGGGTAGGCTTTCTTTGCTAGCGTTTCAATGAAGTCAACACCGCCACCACTCCAAACAACCTCCCCCGACTGACTTGCAACACCTAGTATCCACGAGCATCTAGCATGCTTGCATTGCGAGTACTGCAGCCTTCATTTTAGAGACAGCGAATCGGGCTGGGAATCTCGGCGGGCCTACCATTTGGTCTCTGCGCACAAGTGCGGCGAGTGGAACGACACCAACAAAGTGTTCCGTGGCGACCATTTCAGGCGGCTTCCGATACACGACCGTTCTGGTATCAATGGCCCGAGGATGGAGTATCCAGGAAATGCTTGTAGGAAAGAGAAGCAGGACCCGGACCAGGTAGCAAGTAAAATTTTGCCAGTCCCCGATGAAGGTGCATCATACGAGGCGCATGGAGCGTCATCGAAAGAGACATATCGACGTATAGATAAGCGCACTGCGAGATCGAAACACTCTGTCGATTCACGAGCCTCGCAGCAGTCGATGCGCTCGACCGGGTCGCAAGTATCGGATGAGTCGATAGAGGCAGGCCACTCTGCCTTCTATGCGATGGATGATTTGATTGAGGAGCATCTCAAAGAGGCGTTTCCCAAGCCACGCTTGATGACTCGCAAGACAACAACGCATGCCAAGGAGTCTTACAAAACTGCAGTTAGAGACCTGCTACATAAGATCCACAAGCATTACGCTTTGTTGTATAATAATTTGGATGCAGACACAGGTTAGATAAGCCTTTAGCCATGATGACCTGTTCTGCAGTTACTGATATGGGTTTTGGTTCAGGTGAACGCGACGAGAGCCTCGTGGTGCTGTACGACGACATCAAGCTGGCTTTCAACGATCTCGTTTCTCAAATCCTAGTGGCACAGGTATCAGATGAGACTTATACCCGGCTGACTGTGCAAGTATCGGAATTCGGTCACCGATTGGATCAGTGTATGGGTCTAGAACCCGAGAAAGCAGATACTAGATATGCTGCCTCGCAGAATGGAACATGGCCATCACAGCTGGCTCACGACAAAAGCAAGCATATGGGGACCAGGAAGTATATCAAGATGATAATATCGAGAAACAAATCGAATAAGTCCCGCAGGGTCGGTTCTTTGGTTTCAAAAGGGACTGACTGGGTGGCGGAAGTCAAGAACTGTTAGCCGGGAGAAGACCAGTCTAAACGTCCCCGAACCCGCCGCCCCGAATATTGGCAGCCTGCTTATCTGCGATTGCTGTCCCAAGAAACCTAAGAAGTTTGACACTCCGGACGACTTGCGGTAAGTTCTGTCTTTACTTCGTTTGCGGGCCATTCTACTAATTTTCGAACTAGCGCGCATGAGATGATGAAACCGTACTCGTGTCCAAACTGCAACCACCGCTTCAATTACAAGAATGAGGCCGAGCGGCACCAGAATTCTCTTCATCAACGTCAGTATTCCTGGTCATGTGCCACACTTATGACGTTTCAGGCGGTGTTCGACGCTTCGATATCTCCATCTTATCAAACCAAGGACGGTCCGTCTCACGATATATACGGATACTGCGGCGAAGAATTCCCCAATTTCCCCCAGGCGGACTGGAATCGCCGGTTCGAACACTTGACGACCATACACAATTTTGGCGAGTACAACACCACGAAGAAGTTCTACTGCGCCGACCACTTCCGGCAACACCTGAAATATAGTCATGCTGGAACAACGGGGGAATGGACCGATGTCTTGGAAACTGCTTGCATGAAGGAAGGACAGCCGGCCGAAGCTAGAAGTGTATCAGTTTCTCGCGCATCTATTCCTGAGTCGGCTGCTTATACGGCCTCTATAACAGTTTGATATTCCGATCCATCTACCTGGGCATTTGGCCGCAGACAATATCATGTTCAAACAATGTGCTTTTGCTTGTTCTTTCCAGATGACTTTTAAATTGTATTTTTAGATTCCTTCAAGGCGGTAAAAAGCATAAACAGTGCGCAGGACTTGCGCTGTATATAAGTGTTACTTGGGATACCTGAAGTATAACCTTGGAAGGCTCTCTATATAAAATGGGTCCCATCGGGTCTCAGGGCCACTATAGGTAGGTAGGAATGTAAGCGACAGGTGCTATCGACCTACCCTACTAAAGGTTATGTGACATGTAAACCTAGGTAACTAACTAGTTAGTTGTTACTTCGTAGCGACGTATGAACTACAACAAAAGGTGCACGTGATCTGCACTCTTGTGCACGCTTGTGAACGGCATGCATCTGCACAAATCACCCGAGCCTCGGTCGCCCACTTTACCCCGGAATGCGGAGAACCCCATTCCATCCCCTCATAGACTACTCCGTACCTAGGTAATCATCTTGATACATAAACACCTTTCGGGTCTAATGCATAGTCCCGCATAAGTTTCCTGATAGTAAATATCTTTATCAACTCTCCCACTATGGCGTACAACTCTCCAAATCCCATCCCGTTCTCAGAGCCGCCTTACCTTCGTGGTCTCCCTTCTCCCTACATTACCCCTGCCCACCGCCGCTTCCAACAAGCATGTCGTAAATTTGCAACAGAGAACTTGATTCAGCATGCACTGGAGTGGGAACGTGAGGGAACAGTCCCCGAGCATGTATTCCACACATTCTGCAAGCATAATATGCTACTGCCCAACATGCCAGCCCCATTACCTGTGGATTGGCTGAAACGCCTGGGGATCAACGATATCCTGGGTGTCAAGGTTGAAGACTGGGACTATATTTACACTGGCATTTACTGTGATGAGGTATGCTAGAAAAAGATATCTGACTGTGGTTTTCAATTGCAGGATAATTGACTGATGCCTTGCAAATAGCTTGCCCGTTCTGGTCTCAGTGGCCCCGGTGCATCTCTGACCGCCGGATTCGCTTTTGGAATTGCACCGATCTACAAATTTGGTAGCGCCGAGTTACAAGAACGGTTCTTGCCCGACCTGCTTACAGGTAAAAAGCGAGGCTGTATTGCCATCACGGAGCCTGAGGCCGGTAGTGATGTCGCGAATATCACCACAACTGCTGTCAAGAGTGCTGATGGTCAACACTACATTCTAAACGGATCCAAGAAATGGTAAGAAGCAGCTCTGCAGTACTAATAAAGCCGTGAGCTGACACCAATAACCAGGATCACTAATGGTATCTGGTCGGACTATACCACTATGGCCGTGCGAACAGGTGGACCAGGAGCCGCGGGCCTTTCCGTTTTGGTTGTGCCATTGAAGGGCCACCCCGGTGTTACCATGCGCCGACTCAAAGTCTCAGGTCAGATCACAGGTGGGACCACATACATTGAGCTCGACGACGTCAAGGTTCCTGTATCGAACATCATTGGCAAAGAAGGTGACGGCATGCGGATTATCATGACTAACTTCAACCACGAGCGACTTGTTATTGCCGTTGGAGTCACTCGCCAGGCTCGCGTGGCCCTTTCTGCGGCTTTCTCGTACTGTCTCAAGCGCGAGGCTTTCGGAAAGACGCTCATGGACCAACCCGTGGTCCGCCATCGGTTAGCTAAGGCAGGAGCTGAGCTGGAATCCATGTGGGCTTGGGTTGAGCAAATCTTGTACCAACTGGTCCATCTCAGCAAAGAGGAAGGTGATCGTCAACTTGGTGGCCTAACGGCATTGGCTAAAGCGAAGTCCGCTATGGTTCTAAACGAGTGTGCCCAAACAGCGGTGTTGTTGTTTGGAGGAAGTGGATTTACCAAAACTGGTCAGGGTGAATTGGTCGAAGGTATGTTCGCTGGGTTCTCAGTATGTGTTTGGAACAAGCTAACCACGCCTCTAGCTATTCTTCGCGATGTTCCTGGTGCCCGTATTCCGGGTGGCTCGGAAGACGTGCTCCTCGATCTGTCTGTGCGTCAATTGGTCAAGCTCTATCAGGCTGAAGAGAAGAAGCTTTCACAGAATGCCAAGATTTGATTTGGTTATAATCAAAACTTTGGATCTTTGGGTATCACTTATCTGGCTTTTTGGTTAATATACTCGAACTTCCATTCATGTCAATACACAGTATAATATTGCTTTCTATCAGGGGTTTTTGTTAATGCAACTGAACATAATCATACCAAGCTTGAAAAGCTAACCAGTCTTAGGGCTTGGACTCTCCGCTAGTGGATTACCACATCTGGTAGCGCGTCAGAACAGAGTCAAAATTGGCACTCGTCTTGGCCTGTATAAGTATGTGAAAATCAATATGCATCATCTAGTATTCCCTTGAGCTTGATATCAACTTGACTAGTCCTAGAAACTTGTACGGAATCATGGCCTTTGCATTTTAAAGCTAGATTGTCTTCTTCACTGATATTTAGAGCAATTCTGCTATAATCTAATAGCAACTAGCAATGAACCCTTTCCTTCCCGACAAGATAAGTGATCTCCAAGGAGGCCGTCTAAATTGGAGTTCCATACCCATACACAATCCCTCAGGGATATTACCCACGTAGCCCAGCTTTCATTCAAGCCTTCCGAGGAATGCTTGAGTGCGGGGTCTCATAAACTTCGTGGGCTTCGTCTTCTTGTGCCTATTTTGTCGCTTTCTTTCGTGGTCGTGTTCTCGTGGGCTTCTTGTATTTTGTGACTTTACTCGTAGCCCCGCTATTTTTCAGGGCCCGGGATGACTTCTTTGGGGCAGCCATTTCCCTCTTGCTCATCAAATCCTTCAGCACTGGGTATCTCGCTGCCGCGGGCAAGTCCAGTGGACATTTCCTATCAATGATTTGATCTGCACAAGCCCCGTGCTCCAAGAGCAGCTCTATCAAGATAGTATTGATGACATATTGCTTTGCACCTTTCTTTTGCTTTCGCCACGGTATTTTTAAAAGCTTCGAAATAATTTCGCCTCCGCTTTTTCCACGCCAACGAGTGCCCGCCACTGGTTTTATGAGAAGTTCCAAGATGCCCGGATTCTCAACACTGATACCTAGTGGTGTCTCTTCCCGACGGTTCTGTAGGTTAACATTGGCACCAGACCCCAAGAGCAATGTTACAAACTCCTTTCGGGCTTTCATGTCTCCCAGGAATGCGCCATGGGAGAAGGCAACATGAAGTAGAGTGTCTCCTTTCAAATTTTGCGCGTTAACATCGGCACCAGACCCCAAGAGCAATGTTACAAACTCCTTTCGGGCTTTCATGTCTCCCAGGAATGTGTCATATGAGAAGGCAACATGGAGGGAAGTGTCTCCTTTCGAATTTTGTGCGTTAACATCGGCACCAGACCCCAAGAGCAATTTTACAAACTCTTTTTGGGCTTTCATGTCTCCTAGGAATGCGCCATGGGAGAAGGCAACATGAAGTGGAGTGTCTCCTTTCGAATCTTGTGCGTTTAAAACAGCACCATAATCAACAAACAGACTGAACAATTTCCCTGGCGACTTCCATGGGCCCTTGGGAATCCTGTGCAGGGCAGTAGACAAGTTTTTATCGGACTGGAAATGAGGATCTGCCCCGTTCGCAAGCAGCAACTGGATCACAGCGACAAACTCACTCTCTTCTTTGAGTTTTGACAAATCCCCATAGAGTGCCCGCCTGACCCACAAGTATGGGTTGCCTTCTTGGGATGGGTTGCCTTCTTGGAATGGGTTGCCAAATTCAAGAGCACACCCAAGAGGAGAAAGACCGCACATTACGCCCACAAGGTCTACATGGGCGCCATGCTGGAGGAGTATACCTGTTATGTCGTAGTATCCCAGAGTCGCAGCATATTCCAAGGCGGATACATCTGTTCCGAGATTGACCTGAGCTCCATTACGCAGAAGGAGCTCCACCATATTCGCACGACCGCACCCGATGGCAATGAGTAAGGGTGTGTTGACCAATTTGGTCCGGCTGGACAAGGGAATGTTCACATCTAGGTTGTTGCGCGATATTAGGTGCTGGGTCCTTCGTTCAAATCCCCTTTCTACCAGCCATCGCAGCGCATATTGTGTAGTAAGTTCGTCTTGTTTGTAAAGGACATCGATCACGGTATCATGAAGCACACGGTTGCATCGCAGAAGTGAGAGTCTATCTCTGTTTTCTGGCAGGTATGATGCAACAAGACAAATTATCTCGAAGGGCAAGGTGTCAAGAGACATCTTGAAATAAAATTGCAACTCCATCAACACACGACAAGAGAGATAATCTCAGTACATAAGTAAGTCGAGGAGGGAGATGTAATGGTCATCAATTCAGTTAACCCATGTTTGACTCTAAAGTTTCTAGAGATGACCAGCATACTATGACTTACTCGTATACATCTGCGCAACGCGTTTGGTGCCGTATAATGTTTGAGCAGTAATTCATACTGGTTTGCTCAGGTATTGACGTGACCATCCATCATACAAGTCTAACCTTCACATCCAACCTTGGGATAGACAACTAGAGGAACCTTGTATATTCGAGGAACATCCCACTTCAAAATAGCAATTATTCCATTCTAGGGATGATATATTGCAACTTGAAAACTGTCGAGTTCGGAAATTTCATGACTGATTGAGTATACCATGATTGTGATACTACATACAACTCAACACCAACCATTGCACTCAAACGATAGTCACCATCTAACCGATGATTGCAAGCTAATAACTCCCCCTAGAGAATTCTGTCGGGCAACACAAAAAACAGTCTTTCAAACATTGTAACTGTTAGGAGAGGGCTACGTCGAAGTGCATGGTGCAATGTAAGATATGATTGAAGAGTTGAGAAAGTTAAGTTACAGAAACTAAGAAATCTGACAGTAACGCCCCAAGCACCTGCTTCATTTACTCCTCCCAGTTGAAATTAACTACAATACGTCCTGCCACCTGCCCCTTTCGCAACTTCTCAACCCCTTCAGGCAACCGATTGATAGGATAAACCTCGGAAACTTGCTGCAGCATACCCCGCTTCGCAAAATCCAATGCGGCAGCAGTATCACTCCGAGTACCCACTAAAGACCCCTTAATGCTAAGGTTCTTGAAGACAAACACACAGGGATCGGCCCCTAGAATCGTCGAACCAGCAGGAGGTATTCCAAGACACATAACAACAGCCCCAATCCGTTGACCAACATAAGAGACGGCATTTTTGTATGCCGCAGGTGCAGTGACGAAAACACCGTGGACTCCTACTCCGTCGGCAGTTTCAATCACGGATTTCACAGGGTCCTCAGTGTCTTTGAAATCGATAAAAGCCTCTGCTCCCATTCTGATAGATAACTCGCGCTTGGAGTCGCCTGTGTCAACAACGATGGGTCGCATTCCCATAGCTTTAGCGAGTTGTACGCCCTGGATACCCACACCACCTCCTCCACCTGGGAAGACCACCCAGGATCCGGCGCGAAGATTGGATTCAACGAGTGAGCGGTACATCGTGCTTGCGCTACACATGATCGGTGCGGCGACTTCATCGGGGACACCGTCTGGAATAGGCGACGCGTATCGTGCGGGGGAAACAATGAA
This sequence comes from Penicillium sp. BW_162_3FA, assembly GCA_008931945.1. Lineage (NCBI taxonomy): Eukaryota > Fungi > Ascomycota > Eurotiomycetes > Eurotiales > Aspergillaceae > Penicillium > Penicillium sp. BW_162_3FA. Next base: position 67,407 of record MUGJ01000236.1, on the reverse strand, counting down.
TTGTTGATATGTCCCTAGAGAGCTATAAGGATCATTTCCGGGGGAAAGAGTGATTTAACTTACCAGGTGTCATCAAACCAGTGTGAATAGCCGTCTTGCAATATGTCTCTTTATCATCCCAGCACATCGCGCAAGATCCGCAAGTATCAGTGATGGGCTTGATGCCTGCCCTATCACCCAGCTTGAAGTTCTTAACATTGGCGCCGGCCTTGACAACAATTCCGGCGCCTTCATGGCCCGGAGATCGTACGCCGAATGTGGACATCGGTGGCACACCGAGATCGCCTTTCATCATGTGGATATCGGACGAGCAGAGGCCGGTGAAATTGAGCCGAATTAAGATATCATCGGGCCCTGGTAAGACACTCTTAGCAACTTATCGACCATAGAAGATACCGATTAGTATATAAATACTCACCAGGCTCGGGGACAGGTACCATCTGCACCTCAACCCGAAAATCGGGCCCCTCATTAACGACAACACCGGCTTTGCATAGGGCTGGGATATCAAATTGCATAATCTCGGCCTTGGTACTCATTTTAACTTGTACTAGTGGAAGAAAGTGAAAGAAAAGACTTTTAGTCCCCTTTGGAATTCACGCTCTAGTGTGGTATAAGAACTACGTCCAATGGTGAATCAGACACCGAGGCAACCAGTTGCGGAAACCGACCGCTGCGCTGCGATACATTTGGTTACTGCGTATTTCCATCGGCTTGGCTTTTATTTCACCTTGTTTTCCTCCCTCGGAGAGGGTGTGTTTCTCCCGTATTTCCGTTTATATCCGAACAAGCTTGAGCTGTGGATTAGGAAGCCGAAGAGAGACGTGTATTAAACCTCATTAAAAATTAGTTGACAGTCTTCCGCTTCCTCTAATTAACGTGAGACTCTACAATTTCAGTGTTTTCCCTTGAATTACGCTCATTCGTGTATGTTGAAGTATGGAGAAAATTATCTCAATATTTCAAGCCTAGTACATTGTACTTCAAGCACTCTGAATATGGCCATCTCCCAATCAATGTATACACCAGAGATGCATCTACACAGTAAATTGAAAAGGACATTGTACACCATGCAGCCTTGCTTTTATCATGCGTATAACATTTGTTGAATTACAAGATGCAACCTGCAGGGATAGATTGGAGAGGCGGAATACTTCCGTCGAGAGCAGCCCCTTTTCGCTTTTGGCATATCACATATTGGATATATTGCTACTACCTTTAGATTCACATCTCGAAGATGAGGTTCAGATGTGATCTTATTCATATGGGAGCCAGACCCTCGCACAGCAACTTTTAATGATAAGGGCTGAATATCATCTGGGGGCCATGTATGGACATTGATTCACTGTTATTGGGGTACTCCGTACAACAACTTTTACTATTTGTAGATTATGTAGGTATAATTCACATACGTAGTAACATAATCTCAAACAAGCCTTTCAAGATGACGACTTCACTAAAAGGCTGCTTAAGCAGACGTACCCTCTATCGATATCTCGCCAATTCCGCCAGTAGCCAAGTTCCGCGGATATATTGAAGGGCGTAGAGTGGCAAACACAAGTGTACGAGGCTATAAGGGACACCTAAATACGCAGCAGGCCATAACCGAGGAGTGTGGGGATAATCCGCAGTCGAGTGGAGACACCCCAGAACTTAGTTCCCCGCATTATAATCCTGCCAGAGCAGCCGTAAGCCCTAATTCTTTCTTATAAGCCCTTTGAGTGGTTACTCGTTTCGCCTAAATGCCCTTTTAACGCGTTGCCACAAGATGCACATGCGGAGAACGTACATGATTGCACCGAAGCTGATCTACAATGCACCAATCCCCTATTAAATGCTTGGTTGGCACGTCCGGCGGAATTCCGCACATACAAAGCCATGTTAGCCGCGTTGAAACATAAACGGATTGGATTCTGGCTTGAGTGGTGCATATCCAAACAATTCAATAAAAACTTGGGCTGATCGCTAAATATTCAATCTTGCGCCAACAAGCCTTTTGCTGGTAACATACCTGGAAGGACGAATTGATCCACCATGGAGATGAACTACGATGAAGGCGTGAGTACTCCTCGGTGTGGGCGCCATGACAGTTGGCAAACTAACAAGTAGTCCTATCTAGGCTCTCCATCAGTAAGAACGCTTATCACCCGTGGAAATCCGTCTGTGCTAATTATCTTACTCTTACTCTAGAATTGAGGAGGAGCTGGGAACAACCATCTATCCGGGCACGGAGATCATGGCCGATGTGGGCACACATCATTTTGTGAAGTCCTCGGCGAAGTCCAGCCGGGTTCTAGTACCCCAGCCTTCGCAGGATCCTCATGATCCCTTGGTAGGTTCCATCTTCAAGGGAACTGTATCAGAAGAAAACTGGTTCTAACACTACGCTAAATAGAACTGGAGCCCATTTTGGAAGATGAGCGTGATGGCCATTACCACGGCGACATCCTTCGGTCAGGGCTTGGGACCTCTGGCGTTAGCACCTATGTTTCCGCAACTAATGGAATCATTCGATTCTGATCTCCCCGGCGTTGTGCAATTTACAGGAATCTGCATTTTGGTGCTAGGATTTAGCAATTTCTTCTGGTAAACTTCCATCCACTAACTCCAAGAAATGAAACCACTCACAACTAGCGGTGCAGGATTCCCCTTCAAACATGCTACGGTCGACGACCTGTCCTGATATTTTCAACCCTCATCTGCCTCGTTAGCAACATCTGGCGTGCAGTAGCAATCAGTTACGGCAGTTACATGGGCGCTTGTGTGCTTAACGGATTTGGTGCTGGTCCCGCAGAGGTTTGTCACAATCCCCGAGAGCACGCCGCTTGGTTGATTGTAGAGTTAACCATTTACCCTAGACTTCTCAACCCGAGATTACCGCAGATATTATATTCCTCCATGATCGTGGCGCGTATAACACTTTGTATTTCACAGCGTACTTTGGTTCAATGATAGTAAGGAGACTCATCCATCTCTAGAAGGTCATTCATTGACATTACATAGGTCGGTCCTATTCTAGCAGGCTCAATGGCTGAGCACGTCGGCTGGCGCAGCTTCTTTTGGCTAAACGTGGGCCTCCTAGGCCTCGTGCTCATCTTACAGATCGTCCTGCTCCCGGAAACCAAATGGCACCGTGCTCACCCTAATGAGGCCCATGGAGCACCAAATACAGACCAGAAAGCAAACGAGTCAGATCCTGAGAAGTTGGTCGAAGTATCACAGCATGAGAATATTCAGGCGGAAGTGCCTGCTGACCAGGATCCATATCTGCACCGTGGTGGTCCTTCGAAGCAGCAATTCAAGCTATGGCAGGTAGATGGTGTTACCTTTAAATCTGTCCTCAACAGCTTCTGTATTCCCTGGAAGATGCTGACATTCCCTATCGTTATGTTTTCTGCCTTCGTTGTGTCCTGGACGTCAAGTTGCTTTTTGACACTTAATCTCACGCAAAGCCAAGCCTTCGCAAAACCACCATATAACTTTGACAGCCAGACCATCGGGTTTTTCAACTTCGCCATTTTGATTGGAGCTTTTATTGGGCTAGCAACTAATGGTCCTTTCTCGGATTGGATTTCCATGAGAGCCACTCGCAAAAACAATGGCGTTCGAGAGCCAGAAATGCGTCTACCGGCCATGGCAGTCTACGTTGTGATTATGATCATTGGCAATTTTGTTGTTACGTTTGGATATGAATATAAATGGGATTGGCGGGTAAGTCCTTTATGTTTCTAATATCTGCGAAAAATTGATCTGACTATCGCAGGCAATTGTGATTATTGGGTATACTGCAGCTGGTATCCAGGTTGCGGTTCTACCAGCCATCGCCAGTACTTACGCCGTTGACAGCTATAAGCCTGTTGCAGGCTCGATTTTCGTGTCTATTACTGTGAATAAGAATTTGTGGGGATATGGCTTCAGCAATTTCATTACTAAATGGGTCGAGGAAAGTGGATTTATCAAGCCCATTATGATGAATATGTGTTTGTGCACCATGTGGTGTCTCTTTGCGATCCCTTTTTACTTTTACGGGAAAAGATTCAGAGGGTGGACTGCTAAGTCCTCTGTACACAAGCTATAAGTCAGCGCCTTTAGAGCTAGTTGATGGTTAGATCGAGCTACAATGTCTAACACTGTTATATTCGTGACGAATCCTTGTAGATGGTAGACACAGATAACTGACGAGATATATATTATGCGAAACATCCCCACATATATGTAGCTAGCATTATCTATATCATCTTCCGATGGTGGCATTTGATATTTTAAAGATTGAGGAATTGCTAGAAATTATATAGTACACATTGTTAACTATGTTTCCTCGAAGACTGGCTATGCACAAATTATTATGCAAGCGTTATGTTGATAACCCAAGTTGAGCTTACCCAATGTAGTTTAGCTCAACCTCGGGATGACGAAAGGTACTGGCGCCTATATGGAGTTCTCCAGGGCTCCTCCTCCTGCGCTCCCCTCCTGATATCTTATACTGTACAAACACAACGGATATCTACTCTAATTACCAATCCGTATACACAGACATGGCGAATGTCGCATTAATCGGTGGTACGGGTATGGTGGTAAGTGCACATCCCGCAAACAAAGCTCCTCAATCTAAAATATGCCGAAGAACTTGAGCTAAGTCGCATAACCAACAGGGCTCCCATATCCTCACCAGCCTTATTTCCAACCCCGCCGTAACCCGTGTCGACACGATCTCCCGCCGCACCCCGCCAGTCACTGGCGACACGCCCCCAGCCAAACTCACCAACTTCGTTTCCGGCGATACCGCCACCTGGGCAGGCCAGCTCTCCTCCCTATCCCCGACCCCCAGCATCTTCTTTTCTGCCTTTGGAACCACAAAAGCAGCCGCAGGCGGGTTCGATAATCAATACAAAATCGAGCATGGGCTGAACGTCGAGTTGGCCAAGGCCGCGCACGAAGCTGGCACCAAGGTCTACGTGCTGATCTCCTCTACCGGCGCCAACAAGGATTCCAACATTGCCTACTCCCGCATGAAGGGTGAAATCGAGGAGGATATCAAGAAGCTCGGCTTTGAGCGCATGGTTATCCTCCGTCCTGGGATGATTGCTGGTACTCGTGAGGAAAGCCGGCCACTCGAGGCTGGGATTCGATTCATTGCGAATTGGGCTGGCAAGCTGCACTCCAGTCTGAAAGATGGATGGGCTCAGGAGGCGGATGTTATTGGCAAGGCTGCTGTCAATGCTGGTCTCAAGGCTCTAGAAGGTGATGTTCCTGAGGGCAGTGAGAAAGTTTGGACCTTGTTTGGCAGTGATATTATCAAATACGGCAAGGAAGCCTCGTCTTGAGCGCCTTGGTGCGTCAAAATGAGCTATGTCTGTATGTAAATACAGAAACTTCTAGTTCTTATGTTTCAGGATTTATGACGTTACGCGGCTATGGATGGTGCTACTTGATAGCATTGATTGAAACTCAGTATGACATGTATTTTGGAAATGCTGAACTCCCTACATAACATTATCATTTGTCGCCCGGGATACTATAAACAAAAGAACGCATTCAATCCCGATACGAAACATGAGTCCCATCCTCCTTCACATGAATACCACGACCCTTCTTCGGCGCCCCACGAGAGCTAGAAGCCTCGCGATCCCGATTCCGATCAGGCCCGTCCTCAGCCTGGCGCCTCCAAGCGCTGGCATCCCTATTGGCTGGGCTCATATTTAGAGGGCTTTCCTTCTTGCCTTCTTGCCTGCTTTCCTCTTCAGTAGCCGCGAGCTCGCTCTCGGGTGCTGTATTCTTTGGGTCGAATGCAGAGGGGTGCTTGGCAACTTCCCCGTCTGTACCAGATTTGGCAGTCTCTGAGCGCTCCGGGTTCAAGGTTTCGCGGTCGAGCGAACCCTGGCCATCTTCGATCTGGCGGAATGGGGTTGTGCTGAAGGGCGTTCTTGTTGCTGTTGGGGTGGCGAGGGATTGGCTGGTGGGTTTTGAGAGCTGGCTCCGGCTCGCTCGGGTGACTTGCTGGCCTGCTGAGATGATGGTTTTCCACATTCTCTGAAGATGTGAATGTGATGGTTTCAGGTGCGGATTGAAGTGGTTCGTATAGATATCTCGTTGAGGTTGGACTTGAGTATTGAAATTTTAGGATGCAATGAATTGGGGAAAAAAGCAATTACATAGAAGAATTGCTCGTTTCAAGGTTGTTACTATCGGAGAGAATCCATTACAAGAAGTCTGTCATTCTTCTCTGTGTTCCAAGTTCCCTAGACCTTAGTATCATATTGACGTCACTTGGTCAGAAACAGCCAGGCTAACCTAATCGGGTAACGAGCTTGCCCTAAGAGGGCGGCTTCATACAAATAGAACCGAAGGGCACTTGGGAGTTTGAGCTACTAATTTGTGTTGCTTTGATATATCATTTTACTCAGGTATACACCGTCATTTGTAGGATATCTGCCAGACCCATATTACTCCTATATGTACCTAAAGACAAGGGAAGGGCTTGATGTGGAAGCAAGGCGTCAGCGGTTTGTGAACGAACTAAATGAAAAATTGGGAAAAGAAGCAGAAGGTTCTTATCGAAATCTTCCCTAGTAGTGCAACTTCTGTCTGATGTGGAAACTTTTTGGGGCTCTGTTGTCACGGCTTCTGGTACCCGTGAACAAGGAGGGGCTAATCGCTCAGCGATGAGAGCCAATATGCGAGTTGCGTTCGAAGGAGTGGTGACTAAGACTGCACGCAATAGTGAGCCAGCCATGGAGGCTCTGCTCTTCGCTACAAGCGTACTTCTGGTCAACCGTCACACCATGCAGATCCAATTCATATCTGACGGATGGCGGGCCACCAGCCCGTCAAAAGATGGCACCAAATGATGCATGGGAAGGTGACGTGCCTCATTTCCGACGTCCCGGTAATATGCAGAGGCACCGCCTTAGAGGGGTTCGAGCGTGCGCGGTGGGCGAACTGGCTCGAGAGAAACGTACCCAAACTCACCAGGATATTCGAACAAAACCCATTGCTGATTCGTCAGTCTCGTGGACTTGTGCGCATACACCCACTTCATTGTGAAGTTCTTCGGCATTTTCTGAATCATGGCATCGTAACATCATACAGCATAGTTTTTAGTTGCTTGCAAAGATGAGGCGGCGAGAGCGAGGGTGATCACACACTTGAGATTCTGCCCTTCGGATATAGGGTGGAAGAATGATGAGAATGAAGGGGAGTCGGATGTTGGGCCCTGTTGGAGTTAGAGGACGATTGACTTGCTCATTTAGTGAATGTTGGTTGGTCAGTCAACGGATTCCGAGCAGATGAAAGTAAAAGCAACCTGCGGGCCCGAACTTTAAATATATGATATTGAGATATGAAGTGGTTGTAAATTTCCCTATATTAATATCGCGACAACAGGTGTTAAGGCAGCCTAGCTGAAACGTAATATCTCAAGGTAACCCCCATACAAATTCGATGGACAACCCGAAGTTGCCCTCGGCGAATTAGCAGAAGTACAACGCAGAGGGGCTTCTTGGGCATTACATCCAACATAGGTTGTTCTAAATGATGCCGAAGAAAAAAGAAAGAAAATAGACCACCTAGAACGTGATTTAGTAGTCTGTTCGTGATGTGTGCCGCAGGTGGAGCATCTGGACATGGGCCCGGGGAGGAATGTCCATGACAACTGGGCACACGCGAATCCAAGGGCCCACTCAGAGAGAGAGAGACAGAGAGAGTACGATCCACCAATAAGAGGTAGGCGTAGGCCACACCCTACGCAAGTGCTGATGAAATGCACATGCCTCTTTGATGCAGGATGAGTGGGGAAAGGTCTCGTTAGTTGCATACAACTGACATCCCAGCCGACGGTTGCCATTGGACGATTGGGCCGGCTGCAGGTGAGGATAAGTCAATCAGCCGGCCAATCCCCGTACGATTAAGAAAATGTAGGCAGTGGGCTTTTCGCTGTCCAGCACCGAAGGTAGCGTTACCCTTAACGATTTGTCGCCGGTCAAAGGCAGGCGTGTGTAGGGTGCGGGAGCCTCCGTTCACTTTCAGATCACGGGATCAGAAGAGCCCGGCGCTGTGGAAGCCTGTATGCGGGTCCTAGAATTCAATTCTAACGTTGAGGCACAGGCTTCCCAGGTTGATAGCACTCAAAATTGGCCTGTAGTAGCTCCAACCAGATCAAAAATGCTCTAGTATTTCACCCGGCAACTTCGCTTGTTGGGCAGAAACGACAACCATGCTTTTCCCGCACACACTCGGCCTGATCCTTGCGAGGATAAAGATTGGTACACTAAGGATGGGCGAGGGGGTTTCGGTGGTAATACGGAGCGAGAGGCAAAAGAGCAGGGGGGCTTCAGAAGTTGATTCGAGAGCTTTTTGGGCCTGGATGCAACCAGCTCGCCGCAGCAAAGAATAGATCCACCAGGCGTGACGGTCATTTTGCGGCTGTGAGCCATCATCAGGGATGCCAGTTGCCAACTCAACATCATGTCATGGATCATCTTTCTGGGTCCAATGCTGGGCGTGATTGAGCGGCATTCCCCGACGATCGTTTGTCGTATTGGTGCATTGCCCAGAACAACCGGCCAAAACGGCAAGCACAGAATTGTGCAGGATTTCCCATTCCATATTGGAAATTAGTCGTATTTCGTCATTATCAATAACGTGAATGGCGTCTGGTTCCTCGGTGGAGCTTGTAAATAATCCCTAAACGGCGATCTACGGCCTTCGACCCGGCCCTCGCTACCAAAAATTGATGCAGAAAGCCAGAAAAAACGTGCCACGTCAGAGTCTCTGAGCTTTGGTGCAGCTGCATGTGGTTCAGCAATATGTGGAATGTGTCACGGTTCGTGTCGGCGGCGAGCGCCGTACATCAATCCGATCCTATCATTTCCGCCAAAAGAAGCAAGTGGATGATGATGAACACACACATGAGCGGGGGCAAATGCAGCATCCCTCTTTGCAGGAGTGAGAGATCAGCTGAACGAAAATGGATCTATCTGGCCTGCATCCCTAATTTTTGGGGCGTGGCACAAGAAATTTCAATTGAGTGGTCCGTGTCCCTGAGCCCGAGTGCCAATGATAGAGCCTCAGAGTCTCCAGCATTGCCACTTAAGTGAGGGCTATTGGCTGGTAGTCACGGACCGGAAAGGTGCGGCAGGGGTGGAAAGACGGCCGAGCCTAAACCTTGATAGACTGGCGAGTAAGGCTCGGCAGGAATAACACAAGACGACAGGGGCTAATGGTTGCAACCACATGCTGAGACCCAATATGAATATCCATTATTGCCCAAATGCAAGAGACGCAAGAGCCATGAAGACGAGTGAAGGCAATAACTCGGGATGTGCATGCGTATGCAATCACACAGACAGCAATATCGGATAGATACTTCTGCGGATAAAACATGGCGTTCGGCCATAATCCCGTGTCAGTGCTCATGATAGATGAGGCACCGAGCCAATCAATAATTGCAGCCGTCGAAAAATCACATCAAGATAGAACAACCGATTGTGGTGGAGTCACAAGTGGCGTGCAGAGTCCCATCACATTCGCGAAGGCAGTAGCTTTCTCTTGCATGGGGACAGGGTTATCCCTGGCCATGAAAGCCTGATTATTGCATCAATACGACAGCTGGCAAGTACCAGGACCGACTCGGCCATGCAGGATCAGGCATGCAAAACGCAAGAGAATCACAGGAGTGCGAGTCCATGCGAACAGCATCCACATGAAAGCGGGGAGAGGCAGATGGCGACGGCATAATTGCAGTAGTCGAATCTAGAAACTAGAGGATTTGCAGCCATGAATTGAGGGATTTTCGACCCATCGTACATCATCACCATGAGGAGGGAATCGCCACGGCTGAGGGTTGCATGCATCCATGAAGCAACCGGTTGTTCATAGTGGCTCCATTCGAGATACCATGGCCATCATACCGTCTCCACTGCTTGGAGAACTGCTCACAGCCAACCGGATCAACCGTCAGGCAGGTGCGATGTGAAATCCACAGACTGGAACCACGGATGATAAGCCATCGGGCACTGACAAACGTCGATCAACGGTGGGACGAGGCAAATATGGGAGAATAATGCCATGGCATAGAAACTTCATCCGAAACATAAATAAGCCCGTCAACGCCCCCATGATGTCGTGAAGTTCTCAATCATCCCACCAGTTTCATAATTCGAGTCTGAAATCTTCAAGCCAGGCCAATAGATCTTCTTCATAAAACGGATTCATTCGAAATTTGTTTCAACTTTGTTGAGCTTCCCGCATCGTTTAAAAACTCGGACAAAGGCCGGCCTATCAAATCTGACAAGCGCGGGTGTACTGTCAGGTGCAACCAATAGCAATCCGACATTCAAGCTGAAACATAGACGGAGAGCCGTGAGCAAGTGGGTTATGTCGTACGTGCAGATTGAGCAGCACTGACAGATCTGATAGGCATGTGCTTCTACAACCAAAAGAGATTTGCGTGTGGAGACTGGAGCTGGACCAGCTTTGCTCACCGATGCAACTATGAATACCGCACCGGCGAGACATGCGGTATGAGACTCGTCAACATGACCGAGAATGAGAAGACCAACTGTCGTCTCTGTGAAAAGATCGAAACCAAATATCGCAGGCGTAGTGCCGAAGTCGACCGTTTGGACCGGTGGAAGCGAGAGGGTGCCACACTTGTGGCCTCAATGGATCGGTCTCACAAACTCATTATGGAGTTGGAGAAGGAGATCCGCTCCCTGCAGCGGGAGCGGGACGACCGAAGGAGCACACTCCTAAGATAGGACTGGCTTGGATTTGTAAAACCGGTGTTTTTTGGGGGATTTTCTTTTTTCTTTCTTTTTTGTTGGATAGGTGAACAGCAATTGTGTTGACTTGTTTCAGGTAATTGGTGGCCAATTGTCCTGTCGTTTTTCTTTTTTTTGTTGTTACCTGTCACTGTTTCTTTAGGGGGATTTGCAGCGAGTTTCATGTTTCACCATTTGTCCGTGACATTAAGTCCGAATCGAGTTTCTGCAAGGTGATGGGAGAACAATATCGTCTTGGAATAGATTGACGAAAAATTTGATTGGTTCAGACTCCATATTGCTTTCTGTCCATAGGCTGTTAAGCTCCCAAAAAAATGTCAATAGGGACTAGCCATGTCATAAGCGCCCTGTTTTCCTGGGTGAGCGGTTCGCTGAGACAGATTGAGTCTCACAGGACAAGGAGTGGCACCTGCTGCAACCAGACAAAAAGGCCATTGGGGCCTGACGAATATTAAATGGCCATTCAGAATGGAGATAATTCTTGAATTGAGAGCAGTGGTGTCTGGTGTCAGAGCGAGGGCACATACGGAGTAGTGTGGAACAAAATGCCCCTCATCACATCCCCACACGTGATGATCCCCCTGCTTAGATAACCTAATAAGATGAACCTGTCACAAAGGAGATGGATCTTAAGTAGGGTCCTAGGGTAGAGGGAAAGGAAAGTCGAAGCTGTTCTGCTAGTACATTAGTGTTGTGAGGAGATCACTCAGGGCTAAGGTGGGTTAAGGTGGGTTCCACTTCCCTTGCTCTATACCCCCCGGGCCATAGACAACTCCAACATTGCAAATCTTCAACCTAGCTTTAAAATGATGAGTGTGAGAAATCTAGGTAAAATGGTGATAGACTCGATAAGTGTTAACGACATGGATGAAAGTGAGAAAGGGGAAAGAGAAGAGATATTCAACCAAAGGCCACAGAACGGCGAGGCTGGGAACTATATATCATGACACTATGATCGGAGAATTTACTTGCGCTGGCTAGAACCTGCATGCCCCTAATCAACACCCATGTCTCTTCAGCCTACGTGTACCTATCTGCTCCAACATCTTCAAGACAAACAGCGTCAAATTGGGATGCAGAACTGAAGGAGAGCGCTGAGACTGGGCCGATGTGCATGCCACGTCACAATAAGAACAACACCAGATGCAGCCATAAACAAAAGCACACGCAACAGATAAAAGACCAATGTTTTGTTTGGACATGAGGTGATGCTAGGATATTGCAACCGGATGATTATGGTCAAAGTATTGGATTCGAGTATCTGAAATGGAAAAAGAACAAGAGAGGATTTAATCTATTTTATGTCACCAGCCTCGGGCTCATCATCGACCTTGGCCAGCCCTTGTTCCCGGAGAAGGGAATCAATCTCATCTGCAGTCCATAGGTGGTGGTAGATCTTGCCATCCTTGGTCTTGCCCACTGTTGCGAACTCGACTGCGTAAGGTAGGAATGTTAGTTTGATGAAACACAATGCAAAAGCGACACCGGAAAAAAAACTCACTCTTCTCACTGCTCAGCTTTGTGGAGTCCATAGTCTTGCTCAGCACCTTGACAGCCATAGCACAGGCCTCCTTCAGATCGCAATCCTCCTTGTAATCTTGCTTGAGGAGACTCTGCGCACTTGCGTTGTTTGCTCCAACGCTCGTCGCTTTCCAGCCTCCGTAATTTCCACTGGGGTTGCTCTGGTACAACTGGAATTGACGGAGGTGGTCGTATCCGGCGTAGATGAAGGAGACACCGAACGGACGGAGACCTCCGTGTTGGGTATATCCTTGCTTCAGATCACACAGCCGGCGGACAAGCTGTTCACATGGAATGTCTTCGTTGTACGTGAGGAGGTAGCGTTGGGCGTTCTGGCGGGCATAGTTGATGAGAATGTTGGCATCGGCGTTCATACCCGCAACGGCGCAGATCATGTTACTGGAAAATATTAGCTACTTATCCAAACACCAAGAACAGTAAATCTGGTGATTTGATTCGAGGCGGAAGGGGGGTGAGCGTACTCGTTGATTGTGTAGAGCTTCTCAGCGGATGTATCCTGCTCCAGCAGCTTACTGGTCACCTTCCTCTCAGCAGCGAGGACAATTCCATCCTTGGCTAAGATACCAAGGGCTGTGCCGGCGTGAGAAATAGCCTCAAGCGCATATTCAACCTGGTAGAGCCGACCCTCTGGGGAGAAGATGGTAGTCTTTCCAACAGCGTCATAGGTTAGCTGGAGCTGCACAAAAGGAATGACGGTGTGAACAAACCCTCGAATCGTATCTCCGAGACATCGTGTATGAATAAAATAAAGCAACAAAAACTCAGAAATGGGCTCAAAGTAAGGGTGGATTGTGCGAGAGAGGTGGTTCGGGATGGTGAAGGTCGGTGGTGAAGACGTAGAAGCTCCAGGCAACTCGCCCTGGCGCGTCCTCTGTCATCCGCCAAGCTCGGACCACTTCACCACACCAAAGCTTCGTTGCGACGATTTCACCACTTTGACCCGCAAAGGACGGACTACGAGGCCGACTTCCCCATTTCTTTGCATTTCAATTGATTTATCTTGATTGTCATGCTCAGATCAACATACACCGCTCCTCCCCCTTTGCCTTCGGGGTGGACACAACATCGAGCCCCCACAGGTTAGTCTTGCGCTGGGTCCGAGTAAAAAGTTTTGGCCATTCTAACTCTTAACCCAGGTCATTTGTATTATTATAATTCTTCAACAAAACAATCGACATATACCCGTCCTCAAGAGACAGCCCCTCAGCCCATCCAGGCCGCCCCGGACACCCCAGAAGCAACATACAATCCCGAGACGCTACCTCCATTTTCTTCAACTCCCTATGGCCCGACAGGATTTGGCACTGGGCCAGGGCAATTTGGCCCACCACAAAACTTTCGCGGCCGTGGAGGATTCCGTGGCGGGAGAGGTTATCATGATCGTGGACGGAGAGAACCCGAAGATCGGCCAAAAGCAAAGCATCCTATTCCTGACTGCGCCCCGTGGTTACTAGTAAAGACCAAGCTTGGGAGGAGATTTGTGCACAATCCAGAAACAAACGAAAGTTTTTGGAAATTTCCAGAGCAAGTTTTGAAGGGCGTGGTCGAATTTGATCGCCTCGAGCGTGAGAAGAAGGAAAGAAAAGAGCGGGGAGAGCCCGAGGTGCCAGCCCAAAAGGAATCGCCCACACCGCAGGATATTGGTATAGAGCCCCAGCCGACACCGCAAGAAGCGGAACACGCAGACTATGACTCCGAATATGAAGAGGTCGAGGTTACAGACAGCGAGGGAGAAGAGGGCCAACCATCAAAGCGTGCACGAGCTGAAAGTGAGGGCGCCAAGGATCAGCCTCTAGAGTTCAACGAAGAAGACATGGCATACCAACTAGCAGCCATGGGTGAAGACTACGGACTGGACCCTGGGGAATATGGTGAGGTCGGGGAAGAAGATTGGGAAGAGGGTGCAGAGGGCCTGCCGCTGACAGAGGCCGATGCCGAGGCCCTCTTCCGCGACTTGCTGGATGACTTCAGAATCAACCCATTCACGACATGGGAAAACGTCATTGAAGAAGGGCGCATCATCGAAGATACCCGGTATACCGCACCCTCGAACATGAAGACTCGACGAGAGATCTTTTCCAATTGGAGTCGGGACCGAATCCAATATGTGAAAGAGCAGAAAGCGAAGCAGGAGAAGACCGACCCACGCATTAGATATCTGGCATTTTTGCAAGAACATGCCACTCCGAAGCTTTACTGGCCGGAGTTCAAGCGCAAGTACAGGAAAGAACCTGAAATGAAGGACTCTCAGCTTGGAGACAAAGACCGCGAGAAGTTCTACCGGGACCACATCTCGCGTCTCAAGCAACCCGAAAGCACTCGCAAGTCAGATCTGTCGGCGCTGCTAAAATCTGTTCCTTTGGACTTGTTGCATCGGTCGTCAAACTTGGAAGCCCTGCCCGCCATGATCATCACCGATATCCGTTATATCGGACTCACTCCCGAGGTTCGAAACCCGTTGATTGAGGCATATATATCTACTCTTCCTCCGGCGCCGGAGGTACAGATGACGGCAGAAGAGCTAGAAGAAGTCGACCGAAAACGTGTCGAACGGGAGAAACGCGAAAGGGCCCTTGCAGATCGGGAGAAGCGGGTGGAAGACGAGAAGCGGAGGCAGCGAGGAGATCTTCTACGTGGCAAGCATCTCCTCCGAGAAGGCGAGGCCGAGATTGAACAAGCAATGCGCGTCAACAAGGAGGGACTAATGAGCTACATGGATGTTGATCAGGGGGCAGATGAGGAACAGAAGCCGAGTCAATAATAGTTGGTCACTGAATATTACACATCACTTTTGTCGAGATAAGGACAACCGAGCTCATATTGTACATCAAGAGGCAATTTGCTTCTACCAATGCCATTCGGTTCCTGAGGGTATCACTGTAGATGAGGGAAATCATTTCCCTGCACGTAGACGATCGTCATTTCACCATCGATCCAATCATTTAAATCTCCAATCATCCCAATCCTCATCGTCGTCGTCTTCACTCTCGCTCTCAACCTGCTCCGCTGCGGCAGATCCCATCGGCTCGTCCTGTGTTTGATCTTCGGCGCGGGCTTTGCGCAGCTCCTCGCGTTTTTGTTTGAGCTTTCGCACCCGCTCCTCCAGCTGATCCATCTCGTCGAACTCTTCCTCCAAAAGGCGTGCGGCATCCTCCCGCTCCCCTTCCATCTCTTCCTCACGGGTGCGGACAGTCGATGCCTTCGCTCTCTGTTCCTGCGCAGCAATTTCTGCAGCTGTCATTGGTGCCGCGGATATCGTAGCCTCGGCTGTGACGGCGGCCGGTGCATGTGGCTCATCAGACTGCTCGGCGACCTCGCGTTCAAATGCTGCCCATGCTTCTTCGTCAATAGGCGTGGACGGCTCTTGGGGTGGCTGCGTAGTTGGTTCAGTTGCAAGGTCTGCAGTTGGCTCAACAATCCCTTGCTCGTTGTCGAGTGGAAGTTCCGGGCCAGCGACATCATCCTCAACTTGCTCCGAACCTTCATCCTCTGTGATTTGCTCGGTGCTTGTTACGCCAGAGGTGGACTGAAATGTGTCTAGTTCCGCAGCGCGGATCTTCTTTCGCATCACGCCATCTCCACTGTCAACCTTGCGCTTTTTGGTGACCCGGTTCCCTGTCGTATTTGGTTGAGATGTGCCCTTGCGGGAAGCTAATTCACTGCGGAGTAGCGATCGGACGTCGGCCATGTTGTCTTAGGTTGTAAGGAGTTCGTATGATGGTAGATATGGTGGGTGAAATAAGTTGAGAATCCAACTGGCGGGAATAAAAGAGCCTGTGATGAAGAGTGGGGAACCTGGAGAAGCTCAATCTTTAAGATTCACCGAAGGGCATTTCGCCGCGAACCTGTGGCTGGTGACAAATAGCACGTGATAATGCTCAGGCGGTGAATGACAAAGACGGGAGCCAAGCCAATTACTCATCTCTCTTCTCCTCACATCGCATCGCATCTCTTTTCTATCTTTTACCATCCTTCTTTTGGCGTTATTGCTTTCGCCATTTGGTCTTCGAGAAACTACTGCTTCAATCTCAAGTGAAAACATCTAGCGATTCTTTTCACTACAAAGTGCGTGATTTGGGCTCAACTCACTTCACGCGACCCCGCTTAGCGCCAAGTGTCGATTTGACGCGCAGCAAGGGATTGCACAGTCCACCCATAACACCCGCTTGAGCGCGTTCCTCGCCACCGCGTGTCAGCCCAAGAAATATTGCGCAGAGACTAGGTCGTTTCTTTTATTCGATCGAGCAAAACTGTGGGCTAGACAGTGACGCTGTTGTGCCGTCTTCTTGTGTATTACATTAGCGCCTTGAGCCCGTAGAGACTTTTGTCAGCCTGGGGTAACACCCAAATTTCGAGCAAGTGAAGATACATATTATCCTTCCACGCGCTGTAGTACGCGCCGAATCACCATTATCATGGCCGGTAAGCTTTCGTACACCATGATTACACACATTGCTATCCGATCACCTGAAAGTGACAGGGCAACCCCAAGTCTGGGTCGTGGACCACCTACCAGAACACAGCTAACAGCGAAATCAGACGAACCCCGACGCTCCGGCCGAGCCACTAAAGGCCAACACAAGAACCTCGAACTGCCAGATGATCCCGCGAAAAAAGGCAAAAGCAAAAGCCCGAAAGAAAAGAGCGCAAAGTTGTCCGCCGAGCCCACACCCGGTCCCAGTGAACCCGAGGGAGACGAAGAGGAGATCATCCGATGTATCTGTGGTGAATATGAAGAGGAAGAGGACGTGGAGCGCGATATGATCTGCTGTGATCAATGTTCAGCATGGCAACACAACGACTGCATGGGACTCACATTCATGAAAGGCCAAGAACCCGATCAATACTATTGCGAACAATGTCGACCGGAGAACCACACAAACCTCTTGGCAAAGATCAATGCCGGCGAGAAGCCCTGGGAAGAAGTTGCTGAGAAACGTCGCCGGGAGGCGGAGGAGAAGAAGTCCAAGCGGAAAAAGGGCAAGAAAGGAGCCCGCAAAGGAAGACCCAGTGAGAGCCGGACAGATGCTAGCACACCAGCTCGCACAGCGCCATCTACTACACCAGGCCCCAGCGGTTCTCCTGCACCCGCTGTGTCTGCTGTATCTGTCTCAGTCGAACCCGAGAAGAATGGCCATGCTGTTGATTCTCGGCGATCCAGCACCAACAAGCGCAAACTTGAAGAGACAGTTGAGGGAGAAAATGTAAGTACTTCCGTCCCACTCAATCATGATATTCAAAATGTTAACTCGTTCATCTACCAGGGACCTCAAGTCAAACAGCAACGGGTATCCCCACACGCTACCCCAGCTGCTATCCCAGAGCCAACTGCACCCCAAATCAAAACAGACACTACTATTCCCGATGCACCTGCCATTGGAGCTTTGGAGGGGCTGATGCCTGCTCGCAAGAGTGTGGCCACACACCTAATCAAGTTGTTTGTAGACCAGATTACTGCAGCCCTGAAAGCAGGCTCCTTTACCTTGCGTGCGAATCAGTCAGTGGAGGACATGGCACAACAACTCGCTCTATCTATTGAGGATGCCATGTATGAGAGTATCTGCGGACGGTCAGGCGAGCCGAATGAATCATATAAGGCGCAATTGCGGTCGATCATGTTCAATGTAAAGAAGAATACTTCTCTGCGAGATCGTCTGCTCATAGGTAGTCTCTCCCCTAAGTTGTTGTCTCAGATGACAACGGGGGAGATGGCCAGCAAAGAACTACAGCAGAAAGACGCCGAGATCAAGCGCGAAGCAGACAGACATCACACCATTGTCCAGGAACAAGGTCCTCGGATTCGACGCACCCATAAAGGAGAAGAGTTGATCGAGGATGAACACCATGGCGCGAACGAGTCTGTTTTCTCCCGTGGACCCCGTCGCATTGCTGGAGATGACGGCAGCCCAGCCAACAAAAGCCCGACCAGCCCAGTGGGACCACATCAACCAAAGACAGAGACAGATGGATATGTTCGGGGTCTATCACCTGAGGGTGCTCACCATGACCATGTCTTCCCCGAGGTGGCTCCCACCATCTATGAGCCACTGCCTAGTGGCAGGGTCCAAGCGGATGCTGAGATCGATCAGCTGTTGCGCGACGATGAACCTTATTCACCTCCTTATTCACCCAAGGACTTTGACGACGACGGTACCATCTGGCGTGGCAAGGTAACGATGCCTCCCATTGGCGAATTCTCCTCGTCCGCGAAGCATGTGGGAGGCGCGGACTTGAGTGGCCGAATCCCATGGAGCCAACTGGCCCCCTCCACGTTGGTTGTTGATGGCCGTATCGATATCAGACGGGCAACTGATTATCTCTGCGGCCTTCAGTTCAGTAAATCTACCGATGTGTCTGTGATAGCAATCAGCAGTCCTGATCAGCCCGTGGATCGATCAGACTTCGACAAGATGTTTGACTACTTCCATAGTCGTGGGCGCTATGGCGTCATTGGAAAGCACCCGCTGTCCGCCGTGAAAGACACCTACATCGTCCCAATGGAGATTGGCACCACGGTAATGCCTGAGTTCATTGAGCTACTGGAAAATATCTCTTTGGAGTCACCCATTACTCAACGCATGCTTCTTACTATTTTCGTCGTCAAGACTGGCGAGTCCAACCCCTCATCTGTCCAGCCGCCATCCCACCAGGCTAGCCAGGAGCCACCCATCTCCGCCAGCCCCTCTGTTGCAGCAGCGACTCCCCAGCAGCCCCAGTTCAGCGCTGGGATTGCACCAACTCCCCCCTCTCACTTCGGTGGATTCAACCCGAACCCCGCCACATACGGTCAGCAAGCCCCTGTACAGCAAGCCCAGGCCACCCCTCAACACCAGCCTGCTCTGACCGGCCTCCCCGCCGCGGTGCAAGTCCTTGGCCCGCAAGTTGATGCTCCTGCCATTCAGCAACTTCTGAAAACTGCACCTAATGTGGACATGGCGCAGCTGAGTGTCGTTCGCGATATTCTGGCCCGCCAACCTGCTGCCGCTGCTAATTACGATACTTTGATGCAAGCTCTATTCGAGACCCAAGCAAACGGCCATGTGCCCCAGTAGGGTGTGTAATAGAGCTATGCCCATGATAGCCATTCTTTTTTCGTGTACAGATTATCCTATGTTGTATTTCCTTTTACAAGACTGCGCAATGCTAGTCTGGTGTTCGGGACTGAAGTCCCCAGGGCTGGGAAAAGGTTTTGTTTTAGGAAAGTGGAATACCCACCATCAAATGTTTTCAATTGTCTGCCTCCTGGTTCTCTACTCGTGAAAATGAAACCGGTTCTGCTAGTATTAGTCTTTTGTAGGGCTGGTTTGGCCATGGCTCGCATGCGTATGAGTTTGTCGTAGCCAGATCGCAATCATGATCTACTAAAGTCTTGCGGTCGTAGTCACTGAATTCCATTTCATGGCTAGTTTTATGTTGTCTTTTTATTATTACACCAGCAGAAACAATCGAGATATTCCATCATATCAGGGGGAAAGAGAATGTATAGTATCCACGATTCTTGTACATACCTAAGGGCTTGTGAGATATCGACAAAGAGAAGCATTAAAAATGAAATGGATATTGAGCACTTATCCTATGACCTCCCTAACCGTCGTCTGAGCATCATACACGAGATAGTAAGTAAAAACGCCTGCGCTATGCAACGGGCCCAGAGCCCGAGTCTTCAAGAACGAAGAGAAGTTAACAGAAATCACCATCTTCCACCTCCGCGGCGTCGATATCCACCACCGCCGCCACCACCACCGCCGCCGCCATACCGAGGACCACGACCAGCACCGGGGCGACCACCAGAGGTGTAGGGGTTATCATCTTCTTCGTGGTGACGAATTGGCGGAGCCCGGCCCTTCAGCTCGATGCTCAGCTTCTTGCAGTTCTTGCGCATGTCTGAGTATCCCATGTGCATCTTTCCGAAGAAGTGATCTGCCAACCGGCGGTCGTTGTCAAGACGAGACAAGTAAGCACCGCAAACGTCGCAGACCTGCAGTTTCTGGTGGCCGGATGGACCAGAGGTATCTTGAAGGTTCTTCAGATCCCGCTCCAGACTTTCCTTCTGGTGTTTGGAGGTGCGGACCTTGTGCATTTCACTGAGTGCCAGTGCGACGGAGCCTGTCTCGCCGAGAATCGAGACTTCTTGGAGACCGGAGTTGATTGTGTTGGAAAGATCGGCGATTTGTTTGAGCTAAGTGAGAAGTTAGTGAAGCCCAATGGTGTCCCTCTCATTCGGGATTTGAGATAGAAGTAAAGCTACACATACCAAGTCATTTGTCTGCCGAATCTCATCCGGCGTCTTTTCCAACCGGCGCTGCGCAGTGTCGATTCGGCGGTCACAATCGTCAATGTACTTCTGCATGTCGCGCAAGTAATCAAATTCGAACCCCCATTTTGCCTTCTCCGAGGAAGGTGCAGTGTCATATTCGGTCTTCAGGCCTTCACTATGAACCTTGGGGCAAGGTCCGAGGTCTTGCTTGGTGTTGGTGAACAGGTCGTGCGGGCAAGTGCCAACAATGTAGGAACGGCAAACTTTGTTGTCTGTGATTGCGAGCTGGGAATTGCGACCCTGTGCGCCAGTTCCAATGAGCTGATCAGCTGTAGACAGAAGCAATGTTAGCTCAATTTGGAGACTTGTCGGGGTGGGCTAGAGCTTGGAGATTTTGAGAGTCACAAAATGAGCAACATACCTCCCATGAGCTGCTCGAGCAGCTTTCTCTGTTCTGCTGCCATGCTGATGGTGTATCCAATAAACTGGAAAGTAAAGGAAAGACGAAATTGTGTCAACGGGCTGATTGGCGGCAAACGACGAAGTCTTTCGCTTTTGATGCTTTTGGCGCCAAGGAAGGCGGTGAGGCTCCGCAGTCAACAGACCAGATGGACATCTCACGGATTTTGGAGTTTGGCTTTGCTCTTTCTTTCGATGCGGAGCTTTTTGATTGATTCGGTGATTACCTAGGTCTGAATTTCTGGGGCCACAGCAAACATAGGCCCATCGCTTCGCCGACACCCCCTACCAATTGGCCGGTAACAACCGCATGGACGAAGACCGAGCTCCGGCAAGCATGAAGTCATGACGGTCCTTTCACTATTCTCATTTCCTGTCGTCGCACTTATTCTCTCATTATGGAGCTCATCTGCCTCCGCATCGTCCGACTATTACGAGCACCTTCTGCTACAACCTCTCCCGCAGTCCTCCTTACTAGCTTCTTTTAACTTCCGAAGCAATACATCACAACAATCATTCGACCAACAACATTTTAGATATTTGCCTCGGGCCCTTGGTCAAATCCTTCAACACGCTCACACAAAAGAACTACACCTCCGATTCACCACGGGAAGATGGGACGCTGAAAGCTGGGGCCCACGGCCATGGAACGGCAGTAAAGAAGGAGGCACTGGTGTCGAGCTTTGGGCGTGGATTGATGCGCCAGGTGATGAAGAGTATGTTCCTCACTCTGAATGTATCATGAGAGGCTCACAATGCTGACTTACCCAGGGCTTTTGCCAAATGGATCACTTTGACGCAGTCCCTCTCTGGTTTGTTCTGCGCCTCGCTGAACTTCGTGGACTCTACCCGGACCACTCGACCGGTGGTTTCTTTTGAACCGGCTGGGGATCACTCAGCTGCCGATCAACTGCATCTTTTGCATGGAACCCTTCCCGGAGAGGTCGTTTGCACAGAGAATTTGACCCCTTTCTTGAAGCTGCTTCCTTGCAAAGGCAAAGCTGGAATCTCCTCACTATTTGACGGGCACAAATTGTTCGATGCCGCATGGCAGAGTATGTCAGTGGATATCCAGCCGGTCTGCTCTACGGACGGAGAATGTGTGGTTCAGATCGAGCAAACCGTGGACATGGTCTTGGATATTGACCGGTCTAAGCGCTCTCGTTGTGCGTATTCTTCGCCAGTATAACTCTGTCTTAAGATTGCTAACATAGATATAGCAAACCCAATTCCTCGACCTGTACCTAATGAGCAGCTGGTTTGTGACACATCCAAGCCTTATAATTCAGATGATACCTGTTACCCGCTGGAGAAGACAAGCGACAAGGCGTGGAGTCTTACAGAAATTTTCGGGCGAACCTTAAATGGTGTTTGTCCTCTTACAGATTTCGATGGGTCTAGCGACCAGAGTGTCTGCCTTCGGGTACCCCACGAACGGGGTGTCTTCATATCCGAGGAGGCCGATGAAATCAAGAAAGATGATGGATTTACGCGCTGTTTCAAATTGGCGCCATCAGTTCCCTTTGATCTTTCGATTCCTCAACAGCCAGTGACCACTGAAGTCCCGTTAGACGAGCCTGTTTTGCATGCAGAGCGAACTATCGTTGGGCACGGCCAGGAGCGCGGTGGAATGCGCATTATCTTTGGCAATCCATCCAATACCAGCGCAGTCGATTTCATCTACTTCGAGTCTCTTCCGTGGTTCTTGCGACCATATATACATACTTTGCACGCAACAATCACAGGACAAGACGGAGTCCTGCGCGAGGTCCCAGCCTCTGAAATCGTCAAAGAGACGTACTATCGGCCTGCCATTGATCGCGAGCGTGGAACACAATTAGAATTGGCGTTGTCTGTCCCCGCCGCATCAACTGTCACGTTGACTTATGATTTCGAGAAAGCCATTCTTCGGTACACCGAGTACCCACCAGATGCTAATCGAGGGTTCAACGTTGCACCTGCAGTAATTCGGGTCTTGGATAAGGCCCACAATGCGCCGATCTACATCCGTTCCACGAGTCTTCTGCTTCAACTCCCCACCCCGGATTTCAGCATGCCATACAATGTGATCATTCTCACTAGTACCGTGATTGCTCTTGCATTCGGAACTATCTTCAACATCCTGGTTCGACGAGTTGTCTCTCTAGATGAGGCTGCCGCTCTTGGAACGCAGACTTTGAAAGGCCGGATACTGGGGAAACTGGTGGCTATCCGTGATCGACTCCGTGGCAAGGATACCAAAGTCGAGTAGTTTACATTGAATATAATAATCACAATTGCGATATTTAGCATTTTTAAGGTCCCGTAAGATACCTATAAAAAGCCCAACTTCAGTTCTCTATTGCTCATTTTCACATAAAACACGAGGACCTGTGTGATTTACTTGGCTGGACCCGTTATCCCAAGAGGCCGACCAACGTTTGAACCGGACGCGAACGCTTGTCGGACATGATCTTCCAAATGCAACACATTTTCAATCCCCTTCCAAAATATAGAGTCAATGCGCAGAAGGCCAAGGTGGAGGCAAGGCAGAATCTCAGCCTTCAGGCGCATATCCCGACGCACTTTGTGTAGACAAGTGACCCATTTATCCGCCTCGCTCTTGTCAACGGAGCTGGCAGCCATATGCAGGATTTGGAAACAGATGGACGAGAATGCAGTCGCACTCCAGGCCGGCCATAGAGCCTCAAGGTCCTCCGGGCGCAGCTCGTGGATGAACTCCGCTGCCGCCGAAATGCATGTTTCTGCTTGGATCCGGGCCTGCTCACGCGCCATTATATACTCGGTCTCATTCAACTTTTCCACAGTTGGCTGCAGAAATGGTCTCAAGATAGCCCTGCAGATACTCAGATGAATATAATGGTAATTCATCTCGAGTGTTCTTTCTAGTCCGATTGGTCTGCCTTGATTTGATGATGTGAAATCGGCTGATGGTGCAGATACCGGTCTATGCCATGAGAAGAGATCCTCAAGCAGTGGACCAGTCAATGCAACAGTCTTCTCATAATCAGTAGATATGGTATTAATGGCACGAGGAGAACTAATATTGGTGAGTTGCGGATAGCGACGAGATAATGACACGCGGATTGACTTACTATAATTGGATTAGAACACAGTCAAGCAGAGCGTCCAGTTCCGCTCGCTTCATGATGTTCGTCCAGGCTGGAGGGTCAAGTCCACTGACAGTACGATCCTCTTGGCTTGGACTTGTCACTAGCCAGTTATCGTAATGTAGTAAAGGTGGCCGACCAAGGCTCAATGCAAGCCACTTGTCTGTTGAATAGATGAAATAAGACAGACAACGTCGCTGGGCAATTTGCCATGGAGGTATTCGCCACGACTTTGGATCCAAATGTAGTCCAAGGGTATGAGCGCAGGCAATAAGAGTGGCGAGTAGGGACCATTTGAACCCACTATCCAATACAATTGGGTTTGGATAAGGTCGAATGGCCAAAAGAAGCATTGTCTGTACAACACAAAGCTTTGGTGCATGTATCTCATGTGGAAGCGCTTTGTTGATAATATTGTATAAGGCCACAGCTGAGGGCTTATCATATGCGAGATCAATGCATAGTCTTTCGTCAAATTTTGTGAAAGGCTCGACTATTAGGTATACGCTCGCAAGGAGGTATGGCGGGCTGGTGCTGGGGTTTAGTTGGCCTGGGGGACCAAGTATTGGATAATCTGGTGCGACGATCCTCTCAAATAAGTTAATTAGTCTGAGACCGATATCCCCCGGGACCAAAGATTCGAGTTCCTGCCTCAATTCAACGACTGAAACCTTCTCGCATCCATTTTCCTCCCTGCTGGCAGCAAATATTGAGGGCTTTGACAATAGAAACTGCGTTGGGTCGGACGCCGAGGATACGGATTGTATATTGAGATTTTTGAAATGAAAAGCTCCAGATGTGTCGTATTGATAACGACTAATCAGCAAAGGGTCCATATCGCCACTACTGCCGAGCAATTGTGGTGTCATTACACCTTGAGTATCAAGGGAAATCGATGAGCCATTCTCCTGCACAAGGAATGGCAAAGAGGCGGCCTGTGATGTGCCTCCATCCTCCGAACGATCAGGCACTGGCAGCCCAGGAGATGGATAGATAAAGCTCCCTGGAGTAAATCCAGTGGGCCATGTGCCATCTCCAAAGTCACCCGATAACGGTACTTCGGTTTCTTGGAAGAAATCGTGAAATCCCTCGGGTGCAGTGGCAGTTGAATGATCTACCCCATCATTATCAATTGACATCAAGATATCGTAATGGACTGAGTCACCAACTGGTGAAACCTCATGCTGCTCTGAGCGTGTGCTTATATCAGCTTGTTGGGGAAGCTGTGGACTAACCACCTGGGGGAAAGGCTGTCGTGACCTTGATGTTGGCTGTAGAAATGTGCATTCTTTCCCATAAAGCGTGCAAAGATAACAGGGAGGTGCTCGATCAATGCGACAGGCTGCCTTCCTAGCCCGACAGGAATCACAAGCGCGGTTTCGTTTACTCATATAGCTACGAGCTCTGCCTGACATGTTTGGATTGAGAAAATTGTCATGAGTGCATGTATTAGTTGCTAAACCCCAGGGGTTCAAGAGGTAGAAGGGATGTAGGACACTGTCAAATGATTCTAATGCCGGTGGACCCACACGCCACGTGACTATATCTGGACTTCAAGGTTCTCTGATAACTCTCCAACTACCTCCAGCCCTACTATATAGTTACAATGTATTGTCCAGGGAATACCATTGTATTTTTTATGTATCCATACCTGTCAGACCCATCTTTGGGATTTCTTCTACTTCTGGGGCTGGGGCGTTTATATATATTCCCATAGGCGCATTTTTCACCTTTACAGTCGGAAAGAACAAACCAAACCCTGGAGATAGCTCTTCGGCACTGGTGCGTTCAGCAGAACACGCAACACACTGACGACATATGTGGATAATAGAGAGCCTAGTAATTACATGCCTACGAGCCAAACAAGTCGTGAACTTTCTACAATTTTAGTGGGTGTTATGACCAACTGGTCAATCACAGGGCACAATCCGGCGCCCTATATCTGCCTGACTTGTGGACTAAAATTAGCTAATATAACCAAGTTTTACCGTTCATTTCAGACAGAGAATCACATTTAAAACTGCTCGTAAAATAAACGAATCAATTCTCAGCTTACGTCCACCTGGCCGGGGCGTGGCCGTGACTAATAATATGAACAAAATTTTAGGGTTATCGTGCCGATAACCTTGTCCCCGCATCTCCCGGGCCGAACTTGTGAAGTAAAAAGGTTTGTCATAAATTTCTTGTGAACCCTGTTCTTGAATTGAAGACAAATAGCGGTGTATTGATGAGAAAGTAGAGACGCACGAAATTGGGGAATTTCTAGTGAATACGTAGGATATTGGGAAAATTCAACCTGAAACAAAAGTAAAGGTTAAATCTGCTGAACAATATATCCTGGCATCCCATCACGGTCCACTCAAGAGAAATAAAAGCCCGAGAAAAATATATTTCTTTTCTATTTTTTTGTATATACTCCACATTACTCTTCACTCTTACCGAAGTGCACCTGCCGAAGGATTCGACTGGTATCTTCGATATATACAAAGCTCTGCGAGAGTCCCCTTTCAGGGTGATTGAAGTGGCCGAATGCATGTGGTACGCCGGGGTATCTCTTCATTGTGACCTCGTTTCCAGCCCTTTGCATGAGCTGACCATAATACTCTCCTTCATCTCTTTCGAGATCAAACTCTGCTGTGATGATGTGCGCCTTCGCAAGATTTTTGAATGAAGGAGCGAGTACAGGTGTGCAGATCCACTCTTTTGTCAGGATTCTTTCTTGGGTAGCTAGAAACAGCATTAGGATATGCATGAAGGAAATCACAAGAGGGAACAAAGAAAGGAAAGACTTACCGTCATCATCCCCGAGCCAATACTTTAGGAACCATTGCTCTCTGCCCAGTGGTCCCCACGGGGCATCATGGTATAGCAAGACACTTTCGTATGGACAGGTGGTCTCGTTCAGCTCCCGGGTTCTTAGACAGTACCGCATGTCTGTTGCTGGAACTATGATCAACTGAAGCTTCAGATCAATGCCCTCATCGCGGGCGAAATGCGCCATTACTGCAGTCATTTGACCTCCAGCTGAAAGACCCCCAATAGAAACACTCGATGGATCAACATTGATACTAGAAGCATTGGCAATTGTCTGTCAAAATGTCTTGCGTTAATGAACTAATCCTTTAATGGCATTGGGGTTTGTACTTACCCATTTCACAGCATCCCATGAATCGTAGATGCTGGTAGGATAGGGAAACTCCGGAGCCAGTCGGTAGTCGACATCAATCACTTTAATTTGGGCTTTGTTGCATATGTGCCGGCACCAAGCAGCTTCAGAGTTGAGATTGCCAAGAACCCAACCACCTAGAGTCGATGAACAGGGGTTAGAAAAGTCACGCTGGAATGTGGATGCTAGGCATCATCAGTTGCGTACCTCCATGGAAGTTCAAATGAACAGGGAATGGACCTGGGCCTTCCGGTGTATAGACCCTGATCATGATCTTTCCGGCTGGTTGAGAGACTGGGATCTCTATGTCCTCAACATGGAAAACGGATGGACCTTGATGGTAGTCAGTACTCGTTTAAGACCCCAATTCAAGAACATAAGCTCATGAAGCTGGCTTACCAGGGCATGTTGGGTAGGTGAAGCTGTATGTGGCGGGACTCTTGCGATATTCTTCAAGAGACAGCTCGTCAGCTCTCATCATGGAGCTGCCATGCTTCTCCCATAGTTCTACCCATTCAGGATCCAAGCCATTCAAAAGTTTGTCTGGTATAGACAAGCGCCCCTTCTTTTCTTCGATCACGACTGTTGTTTGTGAACAGGCCATTGTTATGTGTCAAAAGCAATGATCAGGTTAGCGATAAAGAGAAATTGAGAAGGTAAAAAGATGTTGAATAGTCAATCTTAAGCGAAGGATCAAAATTAATAAAAAAATATGTGGTAGCGTTGATAAATTTAGTCACCTACCCTTTGATACGCCTCGGATATAATTCAGGGCTCTGGTTGGCGGCATCGGCCACATTATCGGCTCCGATCTAAGCGATAGGCATTGGGGCGGGGGGAGTCTTCCTATCTGCGGGGCCCATGTGGGCCATGCACCCCGGATTAGTTCCCGATGTCGAACCTTCCACTGACTGAGTTGGTTAAATTAAAACGCCGTTCCTCTGATTTGAACATGGCATAGAGAAGTTAATTTTCTTTTCTCACACATCGGTTGACACACCACTTCATATATTTACATCTTGTTTCGCCAAGATGGATTCTGTCTCAGTCGACAACCGGAGAGACTATTCAGAAGAGGACTTGGACAAAGTTGACCAGTCTCCTACTGGTCTCCATGCTGGGCTCCGCCGTATTCCTGACAAATTCCCACGTGTTGCACTACTAATCCTGGTCGTCGAGGTGTGTTACCCCACCCACCACGTGTTAATGTCCACTTGTCCACTAACATCCACATATTAGCTTGGCGAACGGTTCACTTATTTTGGCCTTAGCGGTCCTATGCAAAATTATATAAAGTACGTGTTCATGAAAGCGTGGGTATTTTGGGTCCAATGTCTAACTTCTTTTTTTCTCTAGTAACCCTTATGATCCTGGTTCCGATCTCCCTGGCGCACTAGGCAGAGGGCAAGCAACCGCGTCCGCCCTTGGAAACTTCTTTAAATTTTGGGCTTATGCCTCTACTATTATCGGTGCAATTGTTGCAGGTAATGAATATTCCAGTGGGACTTGGTAGTATTGTTGCTAATAGTCCACCAGATCAATATGTCGGCAAATTTAAAGCCATCACTATCTCTCTTGGAATTTACATGGTTGGGCTGACCGTCCTGGTTGCCACCGCGACACCAGCTGCCCTTAAGAGTGACGCTGGATTTGGAGGGCTGGTCGCTGCAATGGTCATCATTGGCCTGGGAACAGGCGGAATCAAGGCTAACGTGACACCCATGTGCGCCGAGCAATACCAAAACGCAGAGCCAGTTTTGAAGACCCTTAAATCGGGAGAGCGTGTGGTTGTTGATCCTGAATTGACCGTGCAGCGACTCTTCATGTGGTTTTACTGGGTTGTCAACGTTGGCGCTCTCTCACCCTTGATTACAGTCAATGTTGAGGCAAAGCACTCTTTCTGGCTTGCCTACTTGATCCCATTGATGTAAGTTGGGATACGAGACATGTATTTCACACCCGCTAATATCCTCTAGCGCAATCGTTCTCTCCGCTATCGTCTTTTTGTCCGGCCAGAAGCGATATGTTAAGACCCCTCCCCAGGGGTCTGCTATTATAGATGCATGCAAGGTCTTGAACATTGTCCGAAAGGAGAAGCATTTTGAAGACGCAAAGCCATCAGCTCTGGAGGCTTCAGGCCGTCTGGCCAGGTATCCATTTGCGTCTTCGCCGCGTTACACCGATGAATACGTCACAGACGTCCGCCGAGGCTTCAGAAGCTGCAGAGTAAGTTGAAATATAATACTCCCGTACCGAGTTATACTTACATATATGATAGATGTTCATATTCTTCCCATTCTATTTTGTCTGCTGGGTTCAGATTTGGAACAATCTCATCTCACAAGCTGGACAAATGGCTTTGCATGGAACGCCGAACGATCTCCTGCAAAACCTCGACCCCATCGCTTTGTGTATCTTTATCCCACTTCTTGACTGTGAGTATTAACTTAATGAAACCAGAAGGAAAAGAACATCTGCTAATTAATTTATCTTTAGTGGGACTTTATCCACTCCTTCGCAAGTTCAAGATCAACTTCAGCCCAGTCCTTCGGATCTTCGCCGGTTTCCTTCTTGTCTCGATCTCCATGGTCTACTCCAGCGTGCTACAGCATTACATTTATATCTCTCCACCAAAAAGTATACACGTGTGGATTCAAGCCCCTGCGTATATCTTTGTCGCATTCTCCGAAGCCTTTGTCATTGTTACTGGCTTGGAACTTGCTTTCACGCATGCCCCGAAAAAGTGAGTCAAATTTCCTCATGACACCGTCCAACTGAAACTAACCACAACTTACTTTAGTCTGCGATCTTTTATCTCCGCACTTTTCTGGCTTATGATTGGCATTGCAGCGGCGATCTGCATTGGTCTAAGCCCAGTGTCGCAAGATCCGTATATTCTTTGGATGTATGCATCTCTCGCCATTGTGGGTTTCGTGGCGGGATGTCTGTTTTACCTTTGCTTCAGAAACAGTGACTCTCTTGATCTTGTTGATACTGGACTCGTTGAAGGAGTTCCAGTTGAAGCAAATGGGCAACATGTTACACACGTTGCTGATCATGGCAAACACAGCGAAGTATAGAAGTCATCTTTCAATTAAATAACCTATATAATCAATCTACTTCCATATATTATTCTTACAGCCGCATTAGTTATATGACATGTCCAAGTAGATGTTTGTCTGAATAGATAGCTACTCTAAGTCTCAGCCTTTACAACTTTTCATTCATTGTCGCGTCCACTAGGTACTTTGACATCTCCCTTTTGTAGATCCTCTGCGACATGCTTTGTGACTGGGTAAGATGCTAGAAGTGGAATAACTATACGTCATGCGTGCAGGAACTTGGTAGTTTCAACAAGAGCAATATGGTTTCCCTGTTTAATTTCAATTTCAGATGATTAGTATATCTCGAAAGATTGCCCTAAATAGGACACCTCAAGTGTGGCAAATATATCCTCTTGGTATCCATTTTCCCCACTGCCATGTGCTTTCTATCAACCGACCTCAGATATACAACCTTCCCAATACAACCTTGGAACCTTACCTAGGTATCGAAGCTGGAATCACGGGCACCAATCACAACCTATGCCGCCTGGATCCACATCCGAATGCCGCCAATCGGAGTAGCCACAAATCTATCGCCTCCGAGATAGGCATTTGGTTACTCGTTAATCCCATCTAAATTGATCTAAATTGAAAGTTAGGCTCGAGATAAGCAATATCAAATTAAATGAGTCAATGTGGAATTCTCCCTAGAAATTGAGAAGTTTTTGCTTCTTTTCATTTAAATGGAAAGCGCCCCAGACCTAGACGGATTGACTCCTAGTCGTTTAATTGAGTTTCTCAACACCAATATAGTCACAATGAAGAGTGAATCTGTGGTGATTATTGGGTACGTGATCGAAAAGAAATCTCGCAGTTCACAGATAAGAACTAACTTTTTTTTTTTTCAAAAGTGCTGGCATCATTGGATTGAATGTTGCCCTGGTCCTTGCCGAGCAAGGCTATGCTAGTCAAACAACCATCATAGCCGAGCACCTCCCTGGTGATACATCCATAAACTATACTTCACCTTGGTAAGCCTACTCACCGTTGATGGATGCTTGTAAATACTTTTTTCTCAGTGGTACTAACACGATCTAGGGCTGGTGCGAACTTCTCTGCTCTTTCCGCGAGCGATAAGAATGCCTTACGATGGGATCAACTCGGGTACAAGCACCTCCTCAAACTTGCCACGCAAGACGGAATAAATGCCTTTGTTCGGGAAACCCCTTCTACCGAGTACTGGGATGAAATGCCATCGCGCACGAAGCTCGATTCCATGGCTAGCTATCTGAAGGATGTGAGTCGATTACCAAGAAGTGGTCGTTGCCTGCTCCGATTTAGATTGCTGATATAGACAAACCACAGTACAGAGAGATTCCCCAGCAAGACCTCCCAGAGGGTGTTGCATGTGGTGTCAAATTCACCACAGTAACCCTCAATGCCCCGATGCATATTCGCTACCTTCTTCAAAGACTCAGACAGCAGTATAGAGTGCGGGTCATCCGCAAAAAGGTATCAGGTGTCACCTCAGGCTTCCTCAGCAAGGATACAAAGGTGGTGTTTAACTGCACTGGTAATGCTGCTCGTACCCTGAAGGGAGTCGAAGACCCTAAGTGTTACCCCACCAGAGGTCAAATTCTGCTTGCTAAGGCAGCACACATCAACCAAAATGTGATGAGACACGGCAAGGATTACGAGACATACATTATCCCACGACCACACTCGAAGGGTAATGTCATTCTCGGCGGATATATGCAGAAGGGAGTCGGGTGAGTCAAATGGATCCAAAGATTTTCTGTTATTTTAAGAATGTGCTTCGGGGACTAACTGTTATAGCTTGCCTGATACACTTGGGGATGAAACTGAGTCTATATTGTCCCGGACTACGGCAATGCTACCTGAGCTCGAATCGCCCGACACAGAGATCCTCGCAGCATTCGCAGGCTTGCGTCCATCACGAGAGGGAGGTGCACGAGTTGAAAGTGAAGTCGTGCAGGTCGATGATTCGGACCGAAAGGGCCTCGTTGTTCAC
The DNA here is from genome assembly GCA_008931945.1 of Penicillium sp. BW_162_3FA. Classification (NCBI taxonomy): domain Eukaryota; kingdom Fungi; phylum Ascomycota; class Eurotiomycetes; order Eurotiales; family Aspergillaceae; genus Penicillium; species Penicillium sp. BW_162_3FA. The sequence goes on along the minus strand of MUGJ01000236.1, from coordinate 35,016 downwards.
AACTACGGCGCTGGAGGAACGGGGTTCCAGGCTGGATATGGAATGGCAGTTGACGCGGTTGGATGCGCATTGGGTGAACTCGAAAAGCTTCAGCTCATCAAATCGTCTCTCTAGGACTAGTCTCCGGGGCTGATCAAAATGAGTCCTTATTTACTTATTTATGTATTATATTACAATTTCAACTTTTACTTTTTTCAGATATGTTCGGCAGGGTGATTTTACAATTAATCCATCCCTTCATCTCACCTGGGTGGATAGACCATCTCATCCTCTACAGTAGATTGGATTTGGTCAGAAGTTATATGTCTCTCAAAAAGCCAAAGAGGGAACTCACATGCCGAAAAAGTTCTTAAATGTACCCCATCCAGGATAAGTATCCGGGTCACCAGCCTTACGGGTCATAAAACTATGATCTTCAGTGGCACAAGTTGGCTCTCCTTGGGCGTTCATGGGTTTAACATTGGTATCAACCAAGTTCTCACGCTGAATAAACTTATTTTGCCCACGCGTTTTCTGATCTTGCAAAGCAAGGAAGTCGCCCATTGTTTCTCTGGGATTAGTAGCCTGCGATATGAGAATTAGGACCAGTTAACGAATGATCATGAAGCTGTCCTGCTAACACTGAACCACATACCACTTTGTGACCCAGTCCTTCTTCTTTGCCACCTAACCAGAGCCTGTCGCCCCATCCTTCTCCACCGCCCACATTGTTGGCGGGGGTGGGTTGGGCACTGCTGCCTCCGGCGACCGCAGTCGTTTGGCGGTTGAAGCTACTATCCTCGCCCATTTTGATGTTGTGGTTTGTTTGACCTGGATAAGAGGTTATTAGCAAAACCATCGATATTGGGAGCTAGAAGATGCTCCACGTCATAAACTTATGAGGGAAGTGGATGGTATACGTCGACGTTGTAATAAGAACTTTGTATACTCACGATTTATTTATCGAGGAAATTCCGTTCGGTGGTTACAGCTCTTCTGATTGAATTTGTACAGATAGTCGGTATTTAAGCTGAAGTTGAATTCGTTTATTTGGATTTATATATGGCCTTGACCTAATCATTGCCACGACCCCGGATGAAGTCATGATGAGTATATATCGCTCCCTGTGATGGGTTCACTATCGAACTAAGAACGTGCAACAATAGCAGGTACATCCTTGGCAGGCTCATGTGTAGTGGTGATTATATATTCAATATTGGTTTGTGTAGCTCTCTCGCCACCTACAATAGCAATTGTTTTATCTGCTAGCAGGCACTATATCGCTCCACCATCATCGTGCTCCGGTATCTGATAAATGCCGTGAAATTGATGAAAGCTACTGCAGATCGTATTGATGATCCAGACAATGTAGAAACCAAGCTTGGTCCATTGGCTGATCATGCACAGCTAGCCCGCGTGGAGTTGTTTTTCACAGGGAGTAAAACACAGATTCTGTCTGACAGGTGGTAACCGACTCGGTGACAAGGGATGCTTCTTTATGAACTGAAATCATACACCGAGCCCAAGACAAACTTTGTGAAGTATGAAGCACCCATTGCTTGTCAGTCGTTTCGGCTAACATCTATTTAGTCTCAACTGCTAGATCTGGCTCGGTCAAGTCCAAAACCACTGATGGGACTCTAATGCTACCTAGGTACCTATCAGTTGTTATCTGATAATCCCCTTTCAATACCCGATAAAGCTCCTACAGGTTGACGATAATATAATAGAAGAAAGGTTATTGAGAGAAAGCCTCCGCAGATAGATGTTCTGTCTATCTTATAAGATTGAGCACCCCGAAGCCGTACGAACCGAGCTTTCTCCTTCAAGGTGGAACAGCGCACTTTTGGCCAATGCGTCAAAACTACTGTTGTTTGCCAGTGTGATATTTACCTCCCACACTGGATCCTTGGTCATATGTTGAGGCATGATGACACTGCTATTGATGAATGGCGGCATGTCCATCTCAAACGTATCAATATGACCTAAAATAGGTCCAAAGTCCACACTGTACGTTTTCATATGCCGCCAGCTGCTGACAACAACGAGAAAAGGGGAAGGCGTGTACGCGGATGCATTGGGAAGCCGCTTTGATTCAATTAACTTCCAAACGAACTGTTCATCAATGGACGTCACTTGCTGGCGGATAAGTGAAGCAACTTGTGCCACTTTCTGCAAATCATCTTGTTTCATTTCGCATTCACATGATAGGCTGTTCGGTGGCAGCGGCACTGGCACAGCGGTGACAAGATTTCCTATATATGAAGATAACTCCAGCGAGTGAAGCCGTCCTCGCAGATTGACTGCCATTATTAACTCCCCAGAGGGAGCCGGAATACCTCTTGCTTCGTGCATACCAATCGCTAACAATGCAGTCAAGACATCATTAGTTGACAGGATCGGACTCGGCAAAAGGCTATTACAGTGGGATTTTAGGCGGCCGAGCCGAATCGGACAGAATGAGAACTTGCGTGTGATGGGTGTCGGTGGGGACGCAATATCTGGACTTTCAGACACCTTTTCTGACACATTCTCGCTCGCCGTGTTGGCCGTCGTCGGCTTTGGATCGGGTATGTCCAAATGACCAACTGGCCGGGAATCCAACAACACTTGACGTAGTTTCACCTCATCGCGGGCCAACTGTGAAAGCAATGAAAGGTGTTCGTCGGTTTTGGGCCCTCGACAGCACTCACCGAGTGCTTCCAAAATGATCCCCGCTCCGGTTCCATCAAATACAGAATGGTTGTAGATCATAGTCAACAGGACCCCATCACTCATAACATTGGCTTGAAATCGTAGCATGGGCTTCTTTTGCTCGTCATCTGCGATTGGCCGCAAGCATGCACAGGACTCATTCCATGAAACTAGAGGCTTATTTCCCTGATCTTCATCTTGAGTTGGGTACCACGGGGGGATTTGCACTGTCGATATAGAACGATCGTGGTGTGCCACACGAAGGAAAGAGTCTTCCTCCGATTCTCTGATGAATGGCAACACATGATACTTGCTCTCGTCGTCGACATGCGGTACTATAGTTCCAGCCAGCATAGGTAGGGCGGAGAACAGCTGATTAACACCATCCTCAAGAGATGCTAGGCCGCTTGCTGGGTCTGCCAGACGAAAAGAAAGATGGTTTGTGATATAAACTCTCGTAGATGTCTGATCGAGTGGTGTCAGGGGGAGAAGTTCCAGATATCTGGTACTATCCACAGATGGAGACATTCTGGGGGTTTATTTTGGGGTCTTTGATGTATTTTGAAACACCCAGTTTTCAATAGTGACTCTCAGTCAAGTGGAAAGGTTGAGAGTCAATATCAGGAATAATCGAAAAGCGGAAGTCAACGAGTGGCCGGTCATCCTTATGGGAAGAGCAACTGTTTCCTCGGTTAGAATGACTGGTCATATCCAGGGGTATCACTGATGGCGAAGTGGCTTGCGCAACAAATCGAAGCGCCTGATATATCTGGCCAGGCTTGCATAACTATGGATGTGTTGTTCACAAGCAGTCAGACAAAGAAAATGCATGTTGTACGGTTTTAGGAAAGGATCAGCAAAAGAAATAAGCAATATAATAGATTATTTTTCAATCTCGAAGTGGCTGAAGCTCTTCAAGGATCTATTTCTGCATGATGCACAAGGCATGAGTGTAAGTACGTTTGCCTTTGTTGTGTTTCATGCAGCGTCGAACCACCGGAGAGGAGAGCCTGTCACCAGACAAATCCATATACACTATACCAGACCCTTGACCACTGCCTGCCTACCTCTATCCTACATTATGTTATGCTTTATCTTCTGAGGAACTGTATTTCATTTTTGGTAGACCTAGGGGAACAATTCAGTCTCCAGCCATATGACTCCACACAAATTAAGTACTTCTCTTCCATCCCTATCGATATAGAAACCCCTCATGATGAACTCACACTTGTAATGAAATCAGGGGGAAAGTCTTATAACACTACTCCGTACATTCTCCGAGATTACATTGACTGAATGCAGGCTGAATTGACATACTGTCTGGCGATGCAGTATTATGCAGTTTGTATGCAGAAATTAGTGATACAGCTGACAGCCTGCATGAAAGTTATAATCTCAATTCCGTGGTAGATTAAGATTCTTGTCATGTAGGAAATACATAGCGAGTCACGGCGCCAAGTTGAGGTTATCTTTGAAGTCCAAATTAATTAACTGCGATTCTCAACAGAAAGCACCCGCGTTCACATTTTTTCGAATCTCTGCCACCTTCATGCTTATTCTCTTCGGTGAGGGGTGCAGACTCGTAGTTTACGAATAGCGAGTCCTTTTCATAAATAATGTAACTCTTACATTCATCACAATCACAGTGCATACTGTCCCGCTGCAGGTTGATATCATAGCGCCACGAGTATAACTTTCTTTGTCTATGTTGGAAGTAACCCGCCAGATCCGAGGTAGTGATAAGCGATAATACGCCAATTAGGAATGAATGGAGCCTCTAGAATCAGCATCACCCTTGAACGTTGCTAATAGACCTATAAAGCCCACGGTTCAGCTCAACTCAGCCCACAAATTAATTGGGCTTTAGGCCTAGAACCTCGGCCCATTACGGGCGATATCTTGGGCCTATTTCTTGCTTAATAGTGCAAATAAGCCTACTTTCCTGACTATATAATGAATGGATTTGTATAAGTTTCTTTCTGATAGTCTTCAGGTATTTTCTTTTTCAGATGTCCTTTCTTTATATATTTCCCCTAGCTATTCGTGTTAGAACATAACAAACCGAGTTTTCTACTATCATAACATGCGTCTGGGGTATCTATTACTTTGGAATTTGATGCATATTTACTTGTGTTGATTCACAAAGGCAATCCTGCCCTCCAGTTTCCAGTGAACTGCTCACTTTTTGCGAGGATGCTCTAGATCATACCGAACCACTCTGAAAGTTGGCCAAATCTGCAACAAGACAGCGCCAACCATCATGCACCCCGCAAAGACCTGAGCATGCAAAAACTGTGCGGTGTCAAGATTTACCAAAGCACCTGCAATGGGAGTTCCAGTAAGCGCGCCAAAAGACGATATCCCCCACATCATGCCCAAACGAGTCCCCAAAAAGCTCGAATCCTGACAGAAAATCGGATGTGCCACAATGGAAGTCGGCGCCGTAACCAAAACACCACTGAGAGCTCCCCAGTAGCATGCCCAGACAATAAACCCAGCCATGCCAGTAGCCGCAATCCAAGTGAACATAGCAATCGCCGACGCAGTCACGGAGAATATCAGGATCCCAATAGGCTTGATATATGCGACAAGTAGGTATGGAACGACACGACCAATGACCGATGTGCCGTTGACAATAGCAACCATATAAAAGCTAAAATCGGTAGTGGTATGCACCACCGTGCGGGCATAGGAGGCGATATAGAAAATCGGCACGTAGTATGCGAGCATGACACACGTGAGCGAGAGCGAGAACATCATAAACGATGGCTCGCGGAAAGCCTTCCAGTCGATAAGACTTCTTGCATGGGCTCTTTGGCCTGGTTGTCGACACAAGATTAGACACGCTACAATAGCAAGAAATAGGCTGATGAAGCCGATGCAGCGGACTGCCCATGGGAACCCGATCTTGGGCTGCAGTTGGCGGAACATGACTGGGAAAATGACGGCCCCCACGCTAGACCCAATTGAAGCGCAGCCAATGGCGATTGGGCGTTTTGTGGTGAAACTCGTGGAGATGACCACGAGGGCTGGGATGTAGGAAATGCCGCCTCCCATTCCGACGCAAAATCCTTGCGCAAGTAATACCTGTTCTTGTCAGAAAATGTGTTCCTCCGATGTTGTACTTTCTAGATTTACCTGGTAGTAGGAAGTGGCGAGACTCGTCATCATCATTCCGAATACAGTCAAGAAACTTCCGGATATAATTAGAGGGCGCAAGTATCCAATATCGACTAATGGCCCCGTCGCAAGACCAACCATTGGGATTAGAGTGGCTTGAATACTGCCCACCCATGAGATTGTGGATGGTGTCTCATTTGGTAGAAGCTCTGTCTGGTAATACTCTTGAAAAGCGCCATAGGTCGTTAGCAGGCCCCTAAAACAAAGATTAGCTTGATATATGCATAATATGATAGCAATGTAAACCAACCAAGAGTTCACGAAAACACAGAAACCCGCAAGGACATTTAACCATGCATCAAGGCCCCCGTTGATTCTTTTTTTGGGTTGTTCGTGTTCATGATGATTTTCGGGCGCCAAGTTTCCCGATGCGGGTGGTAAATGTGGTTGGGCGCCATGTGTCTCCTCCGTTGAACCCATTTTGATATATATTTGCCATGATGTATCAAAGAAGAACAGTGACGAGTTCTAACAGTTATAAAGAAGAGAACCCTTTTCGACCCCCAACACTCCACAGTGGAGAAAACTGGGGTTTCTATTAGTCACGAACTTCTTCGGTTCGACCGGCACTGGGTAACCGAGCTCTACCGATTTGGTTGGCTGTTAGAGATGGATGATTTATGTCCAGCTACTCCAACTGAGACGGGGAACTCCGATATTCCGAATGGCGAGCCTCAATGGTCTTCACTATATCTTCTTGGGAGCATTGCATATCATATCCTTCCGCTTCCGGAATATATATCGCATCGTTTCTCTCTATAGCTCACTTGGAGATTTATCTATGTGCATTTACATATTATATTATAAGATGCTCGCTTTCCCATTTCGATCATACTGTAAATATTTATCCAGTATAACCGTTTTGTTCTCGGGGAATTTCTTGGCTGCATGCTCCGATTTAAGTGTCAGTTGACGCGAGACTGGACCAATCAAATCCACATCCGGGGAAAAACTCCTATAAATTGACAATCTTCGTTTTATATGAGCAATTGAAAGGTTTTTGTCGCCTTCGACCTTACGAATTCCATCACCGGTTGACATAGTGGCATTTTCTGAATGATTTCACACGACAATGTTGTTGCTGAATACGTTATGTGACTAGGTGCTAATTTACTAAGAATTTATGTTGCTGATAGCCTAAATATTTACTCTGTGGCTACCAGTATCGCCAATAGTTATATGGAGAGACGTCAGATATCCATAGATCTATTGCTTAATCACGTCAGCACATTCCGCCTCCACATCCATCTACTATATCCCAAAATAGTCACATCATATCGCAAGACGGCGGCCTCCTAGTCCCTTCCCAGCTTGTAGATTGCTGGAGATCTCCGTTTGTTTGGGGATTCCTCATCTTTCTCGGTCTTGCACCTTTGACTGCAGCCTATTGTGCCTTCTGTGTCCCGTGTAGTATAAACGGTGTTCGCAGATCCAAAGCTCAACCATTTGGGGGACATAAGATCTCATACTCGACCATCCCATCTTTTCTGACTTACCAGGACAAATAGAGAAGATGACTTTTGCTTAACATGTATAGCGTAAACGAATAACATGCGTATGTGCTACCCAATGTGATCAATTATAAATAGACAGTGAGATTGACTAAAGCTGGCCCCCATGAATAGGTAGAAACAGAATCCTTGTGCATTCAATCTAGGGAAAGTGGGGTGTTTATACCCTGAATCTGACAAACAAACGCTCAGTCTGCAAGCAAACAACGGGAGAGAGGGTCAACAATGACCTGTGGAGTTCTATTTTATACCTTTACATAACCACCTAGCAATCCTTTCACTTCACATTCAGGTTTTTATTTCTTCTCGCCCACATTCCTAACTTGATCGCCTTACCCTCTTTCCATCATCAAAAAACCCGCTGATTGCTTTATATATTTATTTGAGAGGCCTTTTTCCAGACCTACAAAGGCATAAGGGCTCATGCTTTCGGGTTTCTTGCGGTGTTGAAGTGAGTTTCCGACTTCTTGTTGACCGAAGAGGAGGAATACAATTGACTGATGATGATTTCTAATGGAAAGGCATTCCAATCCGAGTGAAGAAGCCATACCTATCAATTCAACTTCGCCGTGATGTGTTTCGGTGACGACGTGAAGTCACTCTGGGCATCAAAAGGTTTGGGATTTCCATGGAACCGTATTATGCCCACAACCCAGTTACTTTGACAGCAGCATGGGGGGATCATATATGAGGGACTCATCAGTGAGATATAGCGAGTGCTGCTGTGCCAGTCCGCAACCTCCATGCCGCTTTCGACTATTTTCTTCTACACAAGCACGATGGATCGGTATCGCTGAGATATCTACTGCACTTCTCGTATGGGGCCACTCCCTTTCATATGTGCAGGCGTCGAAATGGGTTTCGCGAGGATCTCAAGTGAAGATAAATGGGTGTCGGTTTATATCTGCTGCACTCTCAACTTCCACCATCTACAACTTGCCATGAAGCATTTGTAGCACAGAATTGCATTCGGTGTTCCTTCTGAGTCGCTGTCTATCTCTTATTCCAGCTGATTGCAGAAGCATGAGCTACGCGAAATGCTTGCCATTTGGCTGACACAGTTGTTGACGGATATTGGTGTTCCTGGGTTTCTTCAGAAGCCTATTTGTATCTATACGGATAACAATGGTGCAATTGCATTTAGTCATTAAGGGTGTGACTTCCCTTTATTTCTCCTAGTACTTTAGTTTCAGCATTCTAGATAGCTTCTCCCTTTCCTTGCGAAATACCGAGATTTCCAGTGTACCCCAATATTCATAGTAGTCCCTAGCCCTCATCTCTAGCAGACATTATCGACATATGGGAAGGGGACTCAAGTCATGCGCCATATCAGACTAGGAGGACCAGGAAATTTCGCAGACAACCGTCTCGTATTTTATGAAGACAATGTGTGCAGCTACAAACCTCTACACAAGCTGACAGGCATATATTGTCTAATCAACGATGACGCTTGGCACCATGTAATAAACTCGCCGCGATTCACGCAATACGGCCGACTATGCCTGTTCTAAAATTAATAAGAAGCAAAAATATGACCAATGTCTTAATTCCAGAAAGCATCGGTCGCTATGAGCGGCAATATACGTATATGTAATGCTGGCGGACTTTTGCATCTGAGCCACCAATCAAGGCTTCAAAACAGGCGGGATATCAAATTGCAAGTGAGGGAAACAGGAGTCTGTTCATGTCGTGAATGCAGAAAGAAAATCGTAAAAACCAATGATAACAAAACCCCCCAAAATTCATTTTCCAAATGAAACATTTCATCACTCATCCTCAAACTGGTCTGCCCAAGTCCCAGTGATAGGTGAAAATGTAGAGTCCAATTTGTCCATTGCTGATTGTGGCTTGGAAGCCGCAGGAGCACTTTCGGTTTCAGTTTTAGGCTCAACTTTAGTCTCAGTCTTAACCTTAGTCTCCGGCGTGGGAGCAGGTTTAGTCCCAGTCTTCTTCGTTTCAGTCTTCTTCGTTTCAGTCTTCTTCGGTGCCTCAGGCAAAGCCGGGAATGCACTCTTATCATCCAGCCCCGGCGCAGCAGGGCTCTCTGTCGCAAATATACTGTCAGCTAAGCCCTTGCGTGGCCGATCCCCCTGTGGGGTACGCGGAGATCCACGGCCCCGGCCACCTCGACCACCGCGCCCACGACCACGGTTACCACCGGGGTGATCCACAGCCTCTTCTGAGTGGGCCTCTTCAAAGTCTCGTCGCACGGCGCCGGACACGCCGCCATGCATACCGCGTCGGAATTGACTGCCTCCACCGCGGGGGTCATAATCTTCCTCGCGTTTCTGCGAGTCCCACTCACGGCCCGTTTGAGCCTTAAGTTTCCGCTGTCTGTTTTTCTCGCGTTCACTATCCATCACGCGGCGGTGCGCGAGTTCCTCGCGACGTTTCTTCGCTGCCTCCTGCTCGCGCTCCATGAACGACGCCTGATCAGCTTCGGCGCGAGCATGCGCCGCAGCCTTCTTTACGGCGTTCTCTTTAGCTGCAGCAATCCGCTTGGATAGCTCTTCTTCCGTGAGTTTAGGCTGGAAGTAAACAGTCAGCTTGGGTACTTCGGTTCTCTTGGTAAGAGAAGGACTACACACCTTTCTCAGGCCACCAGTGGCACTCCGATCACCACGAACAGCTGGCACACGCTGGGCATCGGCGCCATTCGCAGCCAGATCTTCACCATTACCCTCTTCAACTGTATCGGTCTCCTCCTTAGGCTCTTTAGGCTCAACGGGCTTCTCAGTCTTCTCGGGCTTCGACTTCGCAGCACCAGCCTCACGCGCATCGGCAGCAGGCACCTTAACAGGATTCTTTTTGCGCGGAGAGCTTTCTGACCGCTTTTGCTCTGGCTCCCGTCCACCGCGCCCTCCTTTACCCCGACCCCGTCGTCCCCGGCCTCGTTCACCGCCACGGCCCCGCTGCGGAGTTTCCCCACGTGGAACTGGCTGCTCGGGAGCTGGCTTCTCAGGTACCTGTACCTCCTGTGACTCTGGCTCTGGCTCGGGGGTAATGACCTCTGTCTGCGCCTGCTGTTCTTCTGTGGAGATCGGGATAATCTCGTCGTCGAATAGGTCGTCGGCGCCGCGAGTCTGTGCGAACTGGTCCATCTCTGGGTCTGCCATTGCGATTGGGACTGGAGAATTGCACTGGTAGGTCGGGCAGGTCACGGGTAGGCTGTGAAATCGAAACTCGAGAGTGCGCGGGATTCTCGCTGCTATATACGCGATCCGAGGGGTAGCTTCGATGGGGTGCCTCGAATGGTGATCCGTGCGCGGGATAGTGGGGGTGGTAATATATTGTCGGCTTGCAAAATTTGCAATGGTTCATATAAAAGTCATGTATAAGGGATAAATGATTAGCGGAATTATAGAGGTCACACAGCTCAACTGATCTGCAATCCAGCCGGGGCAGGCTGCTAGGCGGTCTGATATTGCTCCGGAGCGCATTGTTTTTGCCGATGAATTCCGTCTATTTTCTGCCGATATGACGTCCTGGCAGGCTTGTTTACATCCTCTTTGTACATAAGCCGTAATAGAATCGACTAAATCTAACAATAGTTTGATGGAATTTATAGGTGGGCGGAATGAGTTGGATACACAAAAAGTGGCAAGCAAGCCTAAACGCACTGCCAAGCGTTCTCATCCGTATAGTTTCCGGGACCCTTGAATACATTGCGTCGAGGCCAGCGGCAGTGCTTGCGCCTGTACTCGACCTTAGAGCCAGGTCCGTTGGAGAACTTGGCACCACGAACTGTTTCTGGTGCCTTGCCTTCCTCGACCCACTGCACCATTGCCATAAGAACATTGTCCTCGGGATTGGTCCCATCGTAAGTCTCGATTCCTTGGCCGATACCATAGGCACCATCACCCCCACCGCAATGGCCCATACCGCTAATTTGGAAAAAGCGGTAGAACTCATCCAACTTATTGGGTGGTAATTTCATGGTGTTTGACACATGAGAGTAGTACATCTTGGAGTCTTCGGAGCTAATCAGCTGGTCTTGGAGGCCATGGTAGTGCAGGATTTTGCCGCCGGTCTTTTTGAATGGAGATATATCGCCTTCCCACGTTTGTATGTTGTACGGGTTCTGAGCGAGAGCTACAGCAGCATCTTTCAACGTGAAGTTGGCCCCGCTCCAGGACGGGTTGTTGTAGACGACGTAACGGTACCAGTCTTCGCTGTATGGGAACGGTGTGCCACTGTACATTATAGGCGCGGCAAGGATCTCGGAACCAGGCTGCATGCGGGGGTATAGCAGGGTGCCATTGATTCCATACAATGGCGATAACACTTGCTGGGCGGTGTTCACTTGGGCACTTGTAAGACAGGTTGTTTTGTTTGAGGCACTGGGGTCACAAGTTAATGTTTCCAGGACAGGGCGGCAGAGATCAGGATCTTCGAGGATTCCATCTTCGGCACCATCAATAGTATCACATTGGCGGAGGATCTCTTCGTGGACAATCTCCCATTCGTCTGTAGACAGGAATGTGTCGGAAGTTGGCGAGCCAGTGATAGTATAGAAATGTGCGCTCCATGAAAACAGGTTAAGTAGGTTTATGGCGGGGGCACCAGCAACCACCCCGTCAAAGTCGTTAGGGTATTTTTGAACAGACTTCCAACCTTGGCGGCCACCAGTCGAGCATCCGAGGTAGTAGCTCTTCTTGAAGCCCTCATCGTAGAATTGCTTGGTGAGCTGCTTGCCGATCACAACTCCTGTGTGAACGGAACGGTATGCATAATCTTTGATTACCTCAGGTTTGCGGTAGAAAGGCTTTCCTGATGTACCATTGTGTCCGTTGTTGGCTCCGACGGTGGCAAACCCTAGCTGTGCGGTGTATGCGAGGTCATAGTATTGGATGCCTGCGTTGAGATTAGCTTATCTCAAGATGCTCGGTTTAAAAACAACGCTTACACCCAGAGATACCACCATTTCCGGTGCTCAAGAAACGACCCTTATATTCACGAGGGAACCAAGCCTCTAGCGTGATCTCGCTGCTGTTCGAGGTTGACACGGCCATGGCGACTCGGCACAGATCTACCGAGACGGCCTGGTTCGATCTAGCACAGCTAGGCGGATTGTCTACCAACGATAGGTTGGTGCCTCCCTGGACAAACTCGGCAAAGTTGACTTTGACATTGGGAATGTCGATTTGATCACCAAAATTGATACATTTTGATTGAAAGGCATCTTGGCTAGCCAGGGCAAGCGAGCCCATGACCGCCAATAAAGGCAATGCATGAAGACGAGTCATACTGGGGGGAAATCGTGGAACTTGCTCAGGCTGCGATATCTGCAGACCAGCGGCCTTTAATAGCTGGCTATTTGCTCCGAGGTATGTTTCCTGCTATCATGGCGGCGGTATCATCGTGTATCATATACAGACCTTAAGACGGCAAATGCTAAGACTAGAAATTCCCGAAGGGCCAATCTTGCAGATCCATGACGAAAAGGCTTAAACGTCCGAAGTTTGGCCGAGTACCTACCTTGATAGTGAGTGGGGATTAGAGGCAAGAGCGAATGAGCAAGTGCCATGATGCGGAGACAATAGCAAAGAACACGGCTGACCGAGCACCGGAAAAGCGAATTAGATGAAACAGTGGGGTCATTATAAGGAGAAACCGACAATGGCAACCGGAATTCCGTTTTCCTCAACTCGGAAAATCCGGGGATCTCCACAAATGCGGAGAACACCCCTATTTCAGTTCAAGGCTGTTGGAATCGGCACTTCTGAGTACTTGTATCTCGTGATGTACCTACATACATGTAAATATTAATTCGAGGTAATGTAATGGAGACTAACATTAAATCTTGAAGGTGTGCGCGTCTTGCCGTGCTCCTTTGATGTGGACCGTCAATATACATTTTGGACATCCACGAAGAGATTGCTACTTCTGATCTGCGCTCCATCATACATTGTAGATCCTGATCTTCACACCGGCATAACATGAGGTAACTTTTGTAAAATATTTACCTAGTCCACGGGTCCACCGAGCTCTAGACTATGTTTATCAGCATGTCTTCGGTGGCCGGAGCTGCACAACCGAGACAAAATTTATAACTGACTTCTACATTGTTATCATATATGTGCACAGTTGTCGGAGAACCTCGTTAGTCAATCGAACATTGTATATTAGAGGTTTAGATCAATATAATCGTCTTAAGGCCGGATCATTGCAACGCAAAGTCCACTGGCAAGACATATTCAGATGCGCTTAGAAGAACCTAGGGTATGTAGACTGTAAAGAAATAGTCAAAGTACCAGAGGGGACCAACCGCCAGTCGCAAAAGTATCCATTATTGACCACTATACATGATCGTCAGTAACAAGAAAGATGCGTGGGTAAATACTGGTGTCTACTAACCGGTATTAGTCCAGCTCTTCCTCAAGCATCCGAAGTATGACATCTCCATAACCTGCAGTTATATCCTTCTCCAGTTTTCTTATTTTACTCATAGATGTTTCCATATCCTTTGTGAGAGCTTCGATTGCTCGGACGAGCATACATGTTCGGAACTGGGTAAAGGGGCTGCGCCAAGATAGAACTCTGAAATGCTTGAACGGTACTTCCTACCGACGAGGTACGAAGCCAAGTTCCAGCTACCGCAGAGGACATAAAAGGCTTTGTATACCGGGAACCATGGCAGGCCATTGGCCCATATGATCATTGGTGGATCCAGGGGGATACGGGAGGTGCGAATGTCTCCGTGCTGGTCGAAATCGGCTTGGAAGCGCGCGCTGCGTTGGTGCGGCGTCATTGTGCAGATGCAATAAAAGACTCCTTCGTCGGTCAGCCGTACGTAGGACAGCGCGAGACGCGCCTCCTGCTTGATGTTATCCCAATAATTATGAATCGAGAAGTGGAACACCATCCAGGTGGGGACTGTCTCCATATGGATCTTTCCTCCAGTTGATGGCCCTGGCCTCTTTCCATTGCGCTGTCCATCAACGGGGTGTGTCATATTTTCCTTGTCCCAGCGTAGTGCGTATGTCGTGGATTCGTCGTAGAAGCCACAAAGCGCGATTGCAAACGCCAGTTCTGTGTTGGTCGCGTAGCGTGTGACGTTTGTCCTTGGTAGTGCGGGAGCCTTTGGTTTCGGGTTTTCGGTGGTCCATCCACCTTTGGCCACCGGTGTCGAATACCATACCGGATCGCTAGCCGATGATGGGTAAAAAAGGACTGGATCGACGCTGCTGGCAACGAGATAAACGCCACGCCGATCATCGGGAATGCAAAAAAGAGAATGTGCTCGTTCATAATAGAAGGTATGGAGTAATGGAAATGAGTAGGTGGTAAGGTGAGTGATTGAGGTGATTGTTAGATTGAATTAAAGGTGATGGAGCAATTCTGGAACCTCAAACATAATTAGAAAGAGCTACTCCGTGCTTTCCTTGTTTTTCTCTCCTCTTTCACGTCCTTGTTTCTCATGCAACTTCCAAGGACGAAAAGAGAAATGAAGGAATTTCACCCAGGTCTACCGCCACACACCGTCGCAATTGGGTTTGCATTGGTTATAAGAGGGAAAATACTCGCATATCCAACCTGCAGGAATTTCTGCAAAGCTGGATCTGCGGTTGGATGACGCAAGTTTTGGACATCGGGCCAGGATCTCTATATCCAGATTATCGCTGGAGTATCGTATCTCAATTCCGGGCATCTCAGTTGGATCTGCCGATGTGATATAAATACCCCTGATCGACAAGGGGAAACTCTTTATAACGCCCAGGATCACCATGTTACTGGTATTGCAGTCACTAAGAGGACCGCAGAGGCTTCATCCGGACTCCCTGGGATTGATCGAATAACCCGTTCAGCTAAACCCACAGACCTAGCGCGTTCAGTAAACAACTTACTTTGCTCCTGTTGGTCGAGGTGTACAAATATCGCATCCTTGAATCCAAGAGATATCCCGTTGAAGTGTGGGTGAGGGTTGAGGGGAACAGGACACATGCTCGTCACGTTGTTCTGGAGGCTCTCATCCACCGCTGGTTGATCACTAACCAAGGGAATCCCGAGACGGTTTAATCTATATTTGTCGCCAATGCCCGACAGCTTTAGTAGCTTTGATGTGTGCAAAGCACCAGCCTGGGGGCCGCAAGGATAACTTATGTAAGTGTCTGGATTTTGGAATAGTTATGATGTGGGCTAACTTTCTCCTTGACTCAGGTGTCAGACACAACAAACCTTGGGGACAACCTTCAGTTTTCGCTTCAAGGGTTCCATACTTCGAGTTCTTGAACTTGACGGTCATGCGAGGCATTGGGCCGCCATCCGAAAGGACGACACGGACAACTGGATTATCTGAGAGACGGCAAGCAACCACCAAGCCGGCTGTTCTTCCGCCTACAATAGGATAGTCGATGGTGGATGGGATATTTGGGAACGTCATGTTCAAAGAATTTCGTTCAATATAACTGTGGTGTTATAATATTGATTTCGGGGTTATAGGTTGCCTATATATAAAGACCAGCCAGGTACCTGGGTAGTCAACCACCGATAGACACCGAAGGACCATTTCCAACGAGACTGGAGAGCATTGGCCATTCTCACTTATCTCTATCACTCTATTTCGGCACACAGGCCCAGTTCGTAATTCTTTATGGCTACTACAATGGAGGGGAAAAAGAAGAGGAAGAATCATGATCCTTTGAGCTGGCCAATTCAGGGCATTTATACTTTCCAGAAACCATCCAAAAAAGGCTGAGTCTACTAACAAACAAACAGCTATAGGATGGTCCAACCATGGAGAGTATGCCATAATGTATTTCACAAGCGAGCCGACCACCCTATCTCTACATCTTAAATTTATATGCATTCATCTCCACCAAAACGCCATTAAATTAAATATAGTAAAATACATCATCTTGCTGGACACCTATTGATTTTATGCCCTGTGTTCTTACACCCACTACAACGTTGCGGGCTCCGTACAGATGGACGTAAACCCGGCGATGTAGCCCGACTCCGGGAGGGGGGGTGCTCTCCCATTGCTTCCACCGGCTCAATAATCAATTGAGAGGGTTCTTGAACTGAGAGGCCTGCTTCGGCTGGTATTTGCTCCCGGGATCTAGCCCGCTCCCGCTCCTGCTTCTCGATGGCAGTGCGTAAATCACTTACTGCTCGCTCAAGAAGTGCGGCGGATTGCATGGCGGTTTGGCAGGCCTTTGATATCCGGTTTAGGGCGGAATCCAGCGGGCTTGGTGGGCTTCTTGATCTTGTACGAAGCAAATGACGCCTTTTGAGGAAATTCGTAGCCCAATTTTGGCCGACCGAAAGGTCCGAGGTAGTTCCACGCTTTTGAAGAAGAAGATCCGCCATTTCTCGTACCATAGAGGGCCGGAGGGTTGCTCCACGAGACTGCATAGAGAGAATCCAGTTTTCCAGAGTGTCCTCTTCAAGCTCAGTCAATTTATGAGAATTGGCGCGTGTAGCACTTCGTTGGGTGCGGCCGGAGAGGCGGTTGCGTAAGGTTGTACATGGTACGTCAAAACGGCGCGCCAGTTCACGAATTGAAGAGGTTTCTTGATTCTTAAGAGCCTCGATAGCTAAGGAGATCCTCTCCTCTTGCTCTGTTGGATTTCTAGAGCTTTGGGAGCGAATTGGTGGCATGGTGGGTGGTTGAATTGAGTAAATGCTAATTCTCGGACGCGTTTTGCTGTGGGCGGCTCGCTCGTGAAATACGTTGCACCAATGAGACACCCGCTCCAGCCGCTATAACCGACCCCACATCTCCGCAGTCCCTACGGAGATTCCGCCGAG
The DNA here is from genome assembly GCA_008931945.1 of Penicillium sp. BW_162_3FA. Lineage (NCBI taxonomy): Eukaryota > Fungi > Ascomycota > Eurotiomycetes > Eurotiales > Aspergillaceae > Penicillium > Penicillium sp. BW_162_3FA. Next base: position 17,899 of record MUGJ01000236.1, on the reverse strand, counting down.
GCCTCGAGCATACCATTGGCAATATCCCAGTTGGAAAACTTCAGTTCTTGGACATTACAACATGTCTGTGGATGACACTGCCAGAGAGCCCGCATCTGAGCAGACGCCCCTCCTTCGGGATGCGCCCGATGCCAATGAGAATACCCCACTACCCCAGGAACCCAGTACCAAAGAGCTGATCTGGATCCTCGGAAGCATCTGGCTCGGTGTCTTCCTGGCTGCTCTCGGTAAGCAGTCTGACTCTTTCGTGAGAAACAAAGATTACTAATTTAACTTTCATCATAGATACAACGATCGTCGCGACGCTCTCCGCACCCATCTCTTCGTCCTTCAACTCATTCTCACTGCTCTCGTGGCTAGCCACTTCTTATCTGATCTCCAATGCCGCCTGCCAGCCCCTCAGTGGCCGATTGACTGATATTTACTCTCGCCGCTGGGGACTTGTGTTCTCCAATGTCTTCTTCGCCCTGGGCAACTTGATCTGCGGTCTGGCAAGAGCGCAATGGGTTATCATCCTTGGTCGCGTCGTGGCAGGTGTCGGAGGAGGCGGTCTTACCGCGATCTCGACCTTCGTTACTTCTGACCTGATCCCTCTCCGAAAGCGAGGCATCTGGCAGGGCATCGGGAACATCTGCTACGGAGCGGGCATGGGACTTGGAGGTGTGTTTGGCGGGTGGATCAACGACACTCTGGGATGGAGATGGGCGTTTTTGCTCCAGGTCCCCTTCCTGATCATCTCGTGCATTCTAGTCGCAATTAAAGTCGACATTCCAGTGAAAGAGTCCGATACCGCGCGCATCAAACGCGTTGATTTCCTCGGCGCTATCACTTTGGTTCTGACACTAGTGACATTATTGCTCGGCCTCAACACCGGCGGAAACCAGGTGCCCTGGACTCACCCTCTAGTGCTGACATCGCTGGTTTCCTCTGCAGTCTTCCTAGGTCTGTTTATCTACGTGGAGGCCGTAGTTGCTTCTGAGCCTGTGATTCCAGTGCGCCTTCTACTAGACCGCACCGTGGCAGCTGCTTGTCTGACCAATTGGTTCGGTACCATGGCCGTATTCGGTCTCCTCTTTTACCTACCGGTGTACTTCCAGGTGCAGGGATTCTCTGCGACTGCTGCCGGCGCGCGATTAATCCCGCAGGCGATCGGCACCTCGATTGGCTCTTTGGGATCGGGTCTCATCATGCGTGCCAGCGGTCGGTATGCTTTCCTCAATTACGTTGCCATGGCTATTCAGGTGCTCTCCGCTGGCCTCATCTGCACGTTGAATCTCTACACGCCCGTGGGACTACCGTTCCTCTATTTCTTCCTGGGTGGTGCATCCTACGGTAGCATGCTAACCATCACCCTGGTGGCGCTCATCTCTTCTGTAGACCACCAGCATCATGCGGTTGTGACATCTGCTTCGTATGCCTTCCGCAGCACTGGAAGTACGATTGGTATCACGGTCGCTTCGGCTGTCTTCCAGAACACCCTAAAGATTGGACTTTGGTCTCGACTCGGTCAGCGCGAGGACGCCAAGGAGTTGATTGGCCGGCTTCGAGATAGCTTGGACGAGATTTGGAAGATGCCCGCAGATCTTACACCCGGAGTGCTTGACGCATACATGGCCTCCTTGCGGGCGGTATTCGTGACATTGTTGGGTGTGGCCGTCCTGGGAGCACTGACGAGTCTCGCTATGAGAGAGCACAAGCTGCATAACAATCTGGCCCGACGATAGAGTGAGCATTCATTTGGGCATAGAAAATGCTCGAGTATTTGTTATATAGATCAGCATGTATATAAAGCCTCGGGATTGATCTAGTTCAACTCCCTTTTGTGCCGCGGTCTCAGGATTCGCATTTAAATACTGAACCGACATGAGCTGGACAAGTTAGCAGCAGTATTTTACAGGAACAGACCAATAGAAAAGCATGAAATAAGTATTTGTGGAAGTTGAACGGAGCTGAAGTTGTACTAAGAGCATGTTGATCTCAGGCATTGACCGCTTCTGCCCAACAACTGGCCAATCAACCTGAACTCCTACTGTATGCCCCCGTTTTTAACCGCCAAAGACCCTCGAACTAACATTTTGGCTCTTTGTCATTGGTCGATCTCCGCCTTCAAACGGATCTCGGCCTTTTTTTCGCTGTGAAACGACACGGTTCATTCGGCCGCTAATCACGTTCGGCGTGGCAAAGACGTGGCGACGCATCCAGACAACTCAACGACCTCACCGCTCGAGGAAACCAGTTGATCGCCGTTGCACAAAATAAAGCGCCAGGCTCGATTTCAATTCCTGGGTTGCATGATTGGGCTCTGATCAGACCACCAGTCCGATAACTTATCTCTACCTACAGTACGGAAATCCCCAATTGATCTTGTTTTATCGCCTCTCGACCTCGATTCTCCTCTACTATTTGCGCCTACCTATACTTTCCATCGAGGTTTCTTCGATCCGACCGCCGTATCCTCATACAGTCCAGCTCGCTTTATCGGTCATATTGGCACATGGCAGTGGGATTTCGGTCTAATACCTCACCGATTGCAAAAGGGAATAGCATTACAAAGGGGTCGTGGTCAAGTGATATGGAGGTGGATGGAGGCTGTAAGGAAACCGTGATTGGAAACAAAGCGGTACAAAATGCGACATCATCTCAACCTCGGCGCCGCCGATTGCTCTTGTCGACGGATAGTGCCTTCGCCGACACCGTCCTCCCGTCCCTCGTTCAGAACCCATACATCGAACTGCGACTGATCACAGACGAACCCTCCGCTTTGCTCACGGGCACCAACAAAATCCCACACTATATGGACACGGTCGACAGCCAAACATTCGACAAGAAAACCGGCGCGCGGAAATGGCTCAAGGCGAAGACGGCGGAGCTGTGCGAATGGGCGGACATGCTGTTAGTTGCGCCTATCGATGCCGGAGCTCTTGGGGCGATGTTGGCCGGCTTGACGAATACCTTGACGTTGGCGCTTCTTCGTGGCTGGGTCTCGAAGAAACCTGTGATCCTCATTCCCGGAATGACAGTGTCGGAATGGGACCACCCGCTCAGCACTCGGCAACTCGATGAAATAAGTCGATTTTGGCCTTGGATTCGCACTGTTAAACCTGTGCTCTGGAAGTCGAGTGGGCCAGAAGACCTGACAATACTGCCATGGGACGGGCTGAAGGAGTTACACCAGACACTGGAGACAACATTAAAATTACCGCCGTGGGAAGCTACACTGTCGACCAGAGCGATCGCCCATGGCGCCACGGTCCCGGCTAAGACTGCATCGAAATCTACATCTGGAAGTGCCACCGGCTCCACACCACAAACGAAACATACGGGCAATGCCGATTTTTTACCACTGGAAATATGGCTGAATGTCTTTGAGGATCAACTGCGAGACTGGGAAACAGCGAAAGCCGTGGGCATTCCTACTCATCTCCCTGTCCCTCAAGAATGGCAGAGCCATCTACCCAAAATGTCCACTACTGCCACACTCGAATATACTATCTTGCGGGGATCCTTCGCAGCAATCAAAAAGCGCATTGATGCATTGCCTCGCTGGAAACCGCTATCCGATCTCGCTTGCCACCTCATTGTCAAATTCTCCCGTACTGATATCCTTTCCTATCTCACCGAGAACCATCTGGACCTCCTCTGGACAACCTCTCGACTCACAAATATCCCATACCGAGCATCCGCAATCTACGGCAACCCGAACGTACTGACATGGTGGCGCGATGCGCCCGCTCTCCCGAACAAAGAGTACATGGCCGACGCCGTGGATGGCGCCTCCCGAGCCGGGTTCATTGACGTACTAGATTGGTGGCTCCACTCAGGGCTCCCGTTACGATACAGCGAGCGCGCCCTCGAAGCCGCCAGCGCCGAGGGTCGCGTCCCCGTACTCGACTGGTGGAAAACCGCCTCCGCCAACGCCCCACTGTCCAACCCCTTGCCTCTCAAAGTCGGCAAATCCGTCCTACTCGCAGCGCAGTCGGGTCGCACTGCATCTCTTGCTTGGTGGGACGCATCAGGGATCCCGTACAGCCACGCCGAGAACGTTGCCCGTATCGCGAGCACGCACGGCCATGTCCATGTCCTTGAATTCTGGTATAAACTCAAGGGCCCGAAGATGATCTTCGATAACCAGGTGCTAGTTGGCCCGACGAAGAACGGCCACGACCACGTTCTGCAGTGGTGGAAATCCTGCGGTATGCGGGTTGAATTCAAGACTTGTGATATTGAGGAAGCGCTTGAGGATGCTGATCCGAGCTCTGGTGCTGAGGGTCGTGTTCGACGTTGGTGGGAGCGGAATGGGTTGAACCTTGGAGTTGGTACGAGTGAGTGGATGAGATCGAAGGTGCTGTGAGGAATTCATTCATTTTGCATCACTGCATGGCTGGTTTGCGATTTTCGTCTTTTGGCGTCTTGGGAAGGGATCCGTCTTTCTCCTTTCTGTTCATGCGGTTACATTTTGTTCTTTTTCATATCATGATTCCAGATGACGACTCACAATACCCATTTGAATATTCACATTGCTATCATTTTCATCGCGTGTTGGAGCTTCGATTTTGTTCGGTGGCTCTAATGGAATATATCTTGTCTGCATGATTCAAATTGAATCTATTTTTTACATATCTTTAGGTTAGAGTGATCAAATAAAACGATTATCCCATCTTCCATCTTAGTCACACTATAATTATCGAAAAAAATATACATCGATTGAGCGCGAATGATCGCTTGACAGTTCACTTTAGACCTGGTCCTGGGGCGCGCCCCAGGGTCCACGGGTGTTGGAATTGCTGAGTCAAGGCCTAGCCTGTGGCTACAAGACTCCATCCAGTAAATCGTAACATCCAACAACCTCCAACCCAACCAATACCTTGGTAACCAATTCTGCTGATGCTAGCACGCTGGGTCCTGCGACGCGCGCTGCGCGGTGCAAACCCGATAACAAAATCAACCCACACGCGGCAGCCATCGCGAAGTCCTTATAATAACATCCCGTCAAATGGCATCAATGGGATCCACAGCATCACAAGAAGGAGACCGAGCGTCGCTCAGAATGTACGATCAAATATTCAATCACGAGGACTAATTACAGCCGCTATTCCAAGCTTTGCTGTACCACCTCTGATGTTTATCGGGCTCCTACTCGGCCTATGGACCTGGAAATGTTTCTGGATCATCGTTATGCAAAATAAGCTCCTCTACCTCTCCTGGTTGCCTCCATTCACAAGATCAGAGGTTATTTCAGACTATGAGGCTGAGTGCAGACCAGTCCAGTGGGAGGAGAAGCAGATTCGCAGTTTGGATGGAACTAAATTGGCTGTTTGTGAAGGTCATATTCCGGTTCCTCACAAGGACCATGAGTCTTTTTCAAATGCCGGCACTTTACAAAATAAAGACCAGGGGAAACAAAACCCAAAGCGACAAAAATCAGTTGTGATCTGTTACTTCCAAGGCAATGGCGGATCAACCCCTATGCGATTGCCTATTCTCTCTCAGGTCTTGCGCGCAATTGCAGAAACATCAAAATCCACTTCATCTCCTCTGTCCGACACCGAAGTCTCTCAATATACTATCGCTGCTCTATCATACCGCGGCTACTGGACATCATCTGGTCGCGCCACACAGTCCGGCATTGAGATGGATGCCCAGGCATTCTTGAACTGGGTTTCGGAAACATATGCATCCGCAGAAACCGACCTTGAGATTGTAATGTGGGGACACAGTCTTGGTGCTGCTGTGGCAAGCTCAGCAGTATCTACGTATATTGCCCGCCAACATGAAGGGCGAACCTCTTCAAATACAAACAGTAACAAACCCCTGGCGCCCATTTCCAGGCTCATCTTGGAGGCGCCAACATCCAGCATCAAAGATATGCTCATCAGCCTCTACCCTCAGAAATGGCTCCCGTACCGGTATCTCTGGCCGTTCTCTTGGAATACTTGGGATATCAAGGCGAAGATGAAACAAATGGCTACATGGAGGGACCAACCGGAGTCTCGAACCCCCAACTCTGGAGCTACGGCATCAGTACCTCGCTCGCTTCCGCCAATATTTCTTCTTTCTGCCGAGAAAGATGAAGTCATTCCGTCATATGTACCTGAACAGCTCGAAAACTATGCCAAGTCTCTCGGCTTAGAGATTGAGAGGAAAGATGTCCTCGGCGCCATGCATATAGAGGCACCACTCAAACTGGATGGTAGGAAAGCATTGGTCCAATTTATTCTCGACGGCACACCCGTGCCCAAAAGATAACATAATAACCTCACGAGAGATACCACGTAGATAAATGAAAGCACATACATTGTCAATCACTCCCACTTCTCAACATGTACATGCTTACCATCCGCGTCCTTCATCAATGCCTTAAGCTTTCCGAACTCCTCAGAAGCCTCAGACTCCCCGAAAGCAATATGATCCTGGATTTGATTCCACCCGCTGAAAAGAACAAACTCCTCATCCTCGCCCTCTTTATCGATACGCCACGCACCGCAGGCAGAGAACGGAGCCGTGTATGCATTCAAATGAGATAACGCAGCCTTGAAAACAGCGTCAAATTCATCTTTCTTGCTGGCCTCGACAAAGCATCGAGTTATAGCGAGAACAGGTGCATCTAGTGGGATTTTGGATGTAGATGGCTGCTCAAACCGTTAGCTTATATTTCTTAATACCACCATTGAACTAGGAAGCTGTTTCAACGTTAGGATTGGTGGAAAGCTCACATCAAGATCCAAATGAAACATCCAGCTAACATCAAGATCACTCTGCAACCGCGCAAGCAGGTTCTGGTTGACTTCGGATGAAAGCCATTGGCCCTCGCCTGTATGTTTCTCGACAGATTCCCATCCGCCTAGTAGGTAAAAAAATGATGGGTCTTCGATCTGGCGGAGGTATGTGACTTGATAGTCTGAGTACCCTGTCTGTTTCTTTTGGGCTTCTAAGAGGCCGCTTTTGGTAGAAGGGTGGGCGTCTTGCGCTTTCAGACGGAGGAGGGCGAGTTCGGTTACCGGCATTTTTGCTTCGCTTTGAATGGAATAGATGGCCTGTGGTTGGTGTCTTGGGGAGGAATGTGTCTGGTGTCCTCGATTGTCGGGGGTTGCACATTGTTTTATAGGTCTAGAGCCAGGGTGGGGGCGCTTTGTAGGCAGCTGTTGGAGGCGTCATCTAACTAATTCTCGGCGCTAATTGACTAATCGGTCATCTTTCGATGCGATTCATGCAAAGACTGTAGATTTATCATCGGTGGATGTTTACAAATGTTCGGCTTTAGGGCTACAGGCTAAGTAAAAAAAAGCCAGTATATATCTTCAACTCGGAATTCCAAAAGAGGTTCACAGAAATTGTAATGCAATCAATGTCCAATCGATTTAAGAATATACACACCCCAGACGCCAGCGATCAGGATGGATGTTCACCTTTCAGCAACACGATAGCCAATAGCTTTGGGTATACCGATCAAGCACTAGACCAAACAATGTATGAAAGAAAGCAAAACCGCAAAGCATAAAATAAAGACCGCGAACTTCAGCTTGGTAATCGCATGAATCAGATCTCTTTCCTGTAGGGATGTTAATAACATGAGGTGTAATAGAGAGAGGAAGAGTAACGTACCAAGTAAGTCCAGGCTTCTCAATACCCGGTGTCTTAATAGCATTTCTGTCCCCAAAGGGGTTGTCTTCATCATCCTCTTCTTCCGACTCACTCTCACTGTCAAAGATTTGGCGTGAGTGTTGCGACGAAGATGCAAGAGGCAGGCTATCAGGACGATTCGGTCGTGGCGGCTTTGGCGGATTGATATTTAGCCCAGCAAGGCCGTTATTCACGTCCGAGTCTTGCAGTCCAAGTCCATGTCTTTGCTTCCAATTGCCCTCCAAAATGTCGTCCTCACTATCACTGTCATAGTCCACGCTCTTATCTAGCACCTCGAATGCCATCAATGCATCCACTAGCTCCTCATTCGCATGGATCAGGCCACCCAGGAACTCTTCGGTTTCTATATACTGGATGTATCGAAGGATCGTGTGACGAAGGTCCTTGCATGTATCAAATCGGTGGCTGCATTCCGCATCCTCGCTCACTCGGTGGGTCTCGCGATTGACGAGTTTCAGAGCATTCAACAAATTGGTGCTAGCAACAGAAGAAGCAGCGAGCGCTTGCAGTATCTCCGGGCGTTCCTTTTCCAGATCGAACCTCTTGTGGCTAATTGATAATTTCTTATCTTTCTTGACTTTCCTGGACTTGGACTTTTCTTTGGGGCTGGTCAGCAGAGTGGATGGTCCACTGCCCCCTGACACGGATACAACATGACCCATTGGGGGCTCGTTTGAATTCGAAGTTGAGCCCTCACGGAGAACCTTGGCTTTTGCCTGCGTCGCAGGCTGCTTTCGCTTGGGAACTTGTTTGTATAGCGCCGTGACCTTCGCCATACCAGGGGTGTCCTTATAAGTTGTCGCCCATTGTCCAAAAATCTGTTTGCATTTCTGTTTCACGAGTGGATCGGAGACGGAATCAGTAGCTGCGATGCGGAGACGTTCAAGCAATGCCTCGTCGGCGAAATCGCGCAAGAAACGCTCTCCAGCATTTTGAACAAGGAAGTCGAGAATAGTAAGTGCCCGCAGTTGTCGATGGATATTGCCATATTTTCTGGATTAGTCAGACTTGTTTTGAGCACTTTCAATAGTCGTAGACTCACAGCTTCTTGCGAAGAGCCCGACTTGCTTCCGTTGGGCCGCTGGCCTGGATGCGAACTACTTCCACTAGATCGACAATACCACTCGAATCTTCGACCTCATATTGTTCGCTCGTAAGGACCTCAATTTGTACGGTCACTGCCGAGTACGGTTTCTATTGAAACCCATATCAGTCGGTGCTGGGAGGGTGTACGATCTTCACTCGGTGACTCACGGAGGATTGGAACATATTGGCCTAGTAAAGGGATACCCTCTAGAACAGTGTATACTTGGTTTGAGAAGGAACAGGTTTGGGGAATCGAAAATTATCCCTAGTATCAAACAGCCCACTATCACCCCACGTCGCAATGTCGGTATAGAAATGACCCCGCACGACGTTGTTTACACAAACGGTTGGCAGGAATTGGGTATGTATGTATGGAGTACCGGCGGTGATAGGATACAGGTTGATTCGCTAGAAAAATGCCGGAAAGGGATTAACGGTGTAAAAGACAAACGTAGGGCTCAGGGAGCTTTCGCGATACCTTCACGTGGTGTCGGTGACGTCGGAGGCCCCCAGGGGGTCTTGGCGCGCGTTAATCTGATAAGCGCAATGAAAAGTGGCGCAAATGCAGAGAGGATATGTAGGCAGTTCCCAGTTTGTTCAAGAAGGCACCCAAATTGCAAAATGGCCTTGTTACAGGGGGAAGAAGGAGTTCAAACAATGTTGAGACAGTTTAAGCTTATCGGTCCCTCGTGACTATTCCGACCCAAAGGGGATTAGGGCGGGGTCTAAATGCCTGAGGCCAACTACATGAGAAAGAAGGTCATTTAATCGACTTGAGCAATCTAATAATAACCAATAAGACCTCGAGAAAGCAAGAGTAGTCAATCCTGGCTACATTTCTTGCCAATTGATCTCGGATGAAGCTTTCGTCTACTCACCGGACAGATCCATCCCCACGCTCCTATTTGTTACGCGTACTGTCCCGCTTCGTGGTCTGCTCCACCCTTATTCTAGTCGTCAGCGTGGCTCTCAAATCCCGCTCTCGTCTTTCCCTCCTCCTCCCCCACCTCTCCTCCAACCATCCTACAATCATGTCTTACCAACAGGAACGTTACATCGCCGAATTGGCCGTCCAGCGGGCGTGTCTCCTTACACAGAAGGTCTTCTTCGAGAAGGCCAAGGGCACAGTCTCCAAGGATGACAAGTCCCCCGTCACCATCGGCGACTTCGGCGCTCAGGCCCTGATCATTTCCGCCATCCGCAAGAACTTCCCCAACGACGAGATCGTCGCCGAGGAAGAAGCCAGCTCCCTACGTGAGGACAAGGACCTCAGCGCTGAGATCTGGCGCTTGGTCAAGGACATCAAGCTGGATGATGCGGAGAGCGATAATATTCTGGGTGGCCCTCTCACCAGTGAGCAGAGCATGCTGGACATCATTGACAACGGCAACAGCGCCGGTGGTCCCAAGGGCCGCATCTGGGCCCTCGATCCCATCGACGGCACCAAGGGCTTCCTCCGTGGCGGTCAGTACGCCGTGTGTCTCGGTCTGATGGTTGACGGTGACGTCAAGGTCGGTGCTATTGGTACTCCTAACCTTCCCGTCGATGATGCTGCCCCCATTGATGCCAGCACCGGTGCCCAGCAGTCCGCGACTGCCGGAAACGGTGTCCTGTTCTCCGCTATCCTCGGTGAGGGTGCCACCAGCCGTCCTCTGGCCAGTGGTACTCTTGCTGCCAGCAAGCCCATCTCCATGCGTCCCGTCGCTAAGATCTCCGACGCCGTCTTCTGTGAAGGTGTTGAGGCTGCTCACTCCGCCCAGGGCGATAACGCCGCCGTTGCTCAGCTTCTTGGCATCACCGCCCCCAGCGTGCGACTGGACTCGCAGGCCAAGTACTGCTCCATTGCCCGTGGTGCCGGTGACGTCTACCTGCGTCTCCCCGTCAAGAAGGACTACCAGGAGAAGATCTGGGATCACGCCGCTGGTGATTTGATTGTTCGCGAGGCTGGTGGCCAGGTGACTGACATCTACGGCAACCGCTTGGATTTCAGCAAGGGCCGGACCTTGGCTGTCAACAAGGGTGTCGTTGCTGCTCCCAAGGCCCACCAGGACCAGGTCATTGACGCTGTCAAGACCGTTCTGAAGCTGTAATTGATTTATGATGTTTAATTTTGTCGCCTCGTCCACTGCACTTGAGCTCCCGGGGAGCAGAATCAGTCTGAAGTAGATTTGTGATACCATCGCTTGTGAGAGGAATAAAAAAATACATATATGACGATAAGAGTACAAAACACGGAACCAAACACAAAATGTCCCGCGTAGCCGAAAAAAGAAATGCGCTTCCCGTCTATTTGATCTTCTTCGCCTTGAGCTTGATAGTCTCTCCGTTGACGAAGATACCCTTGCCCTTGTACGGCTCGGGGCGTCTCCATTCTCTGATCTCGGCCGCGAATTGGGTCACAACCCGCTTGTCGACACCCTCCAACAGGATTCTGGTAGGCTGCGGTGTGCTTGCAACAACACCCTGGGGGATACCCAGTTCAATCGGGTGGGAAAAGCCGACCTTGAGGGAAACGAACTTTTGGCCGGGGTAGTCGGCTTGGACGGTGGACGCCTTGTCCTCGATGGTAGCCCTGTAACCGACACCAACCATACTCAACACACAGACGTGGCCCTCGGAGACGCCGAGGATGTGATTCTGGAGGAGTGACCGAATGGTTCCTAGATAAGAAAAATAAAACGTTAGACACCAATGGCTTGCGTGCGGACTGGACCGCGGAGAAAAAGACAGGAGAACATACCCCACATAGCACGCTGGTGAGGAACGGTCTGATCCAAGACTGACAAACTAGCCTTCTGGCCCGTCTCATCGGGGGTGATAGTGAGGAACGAGGGAATGTTGAGACTCATCTCGCCTGTGAATCGGATAAGTTAGCATCCATCGGCCGGACCACATTTCAACGACAACACATTACCCTTGGGCCCCTTAATCTCAGCCATAAACTTGGGGATATCCTTTCCTCGTGTGCGGGAGAGAGTCGCAGGGATATCAATGAGCTTAAATGACACCTCCGGGGGGATGGAGAGCGCGGCACCTCCGACTCGGGACTGCGCCGGGGATGTGGTCGAGAAGCATTGTGTGCGGGGGGAGAAGGCGGGTGCGAGGAAGATGGGTAGGGAGCCGCGCTGGAAGGGCTCTCGGAGAAGCTGGCGGGCGCAGCGTTGGGGTATGGAGCACGACATGGTGATTTGCGCGTGTTGGGTCGGATGCTGTGATTGCGGACTTTGGATTTTGTTTCGCAGATAGATTGCCTCGAATGGGTTTAGCGTGCACGTGATTATCTATATATTATTTGCTTCCTAGGTTCTTGCCAAGGTTTCGTTCTATTATTGTTTGTTTGGAATATCATATCATGATCTCGACATAATACATTATGCTCTTAACTGCAGTGCTATGATATTCGAGTCTATTTTTCCAAGAAAATTTGATGTTGGATCTTTTTTATTGCATGCGTCTGTTGCCAGAGGTTGTTGAAACCTGGTGCCTAGAAATCCAAACGCCCGAGGGCCATTCGGATTCTACCTCCCACACGCCCAAGTGAAAAATAACCCGAAGTGACACGATTTATCACGATTTATCCCATTTTACCCTAATCAAATCACATATATCCCTTCAAACATGAACATTCTTCGTGAGACAGAATCTCTGCCTAGGCCTAGCATAGATGAGGCACCATAACCCGAACATTGTCACCAACCCAGCATCAACCCCGAACCCGTTCCCAGTGCACTCTTCCTCGGTGTTCAGTCATATTGTCCTTTCGATTGAAGGACATGTCGCATGAGGGACAATCGAATGAGCGCGGAGCTATATGCTGCGTGTCGATGTGACGCAGCAGCGCCGGTTTTCCGGAGAAGGGATGGCGGTATGTGCAACCCTTCCAATGGCATTGGAAAGATCGGTGGGGTTTCCTAAAATGCATAAAATGATATTAGTGAGTGTTAAAGCTTGATGGCGAATCAAGGTTTCTCACTCTTGTTTCTGCTGGCGTCCTTGGGTACGACCAGAAGGTCTTTTCCCCTTGGTATCGCTATCGCTGATGACTTTAACCTGGGACACCCTTGGGACAGATGAAGCAGATGCTGGAAAATTGGTGCAAGCAATGTCGTGCCTATGGCCGACATATCCCCACGCCGAGGCCGTAATTTCACGGTCATTATCCATTAAAGCATGCTGTATGGCATCCTGGTTGAAACAACACAGATCGGAGCATGTCTCGACTGAGGCCGAAGATATAGCAAAGCTAGGCGCAGCGAATGCAATGGGGGACCGTATGGGATGGGTATATCGAAGAGGATCCGCAGATGCTGTAGAAGGATGCGCCGGTGTGGAGGTAGATGATTGATAGGCAAGAGGGGCGAGTTGGGAATAGTCGAAGTCCCTCGTGGTCCAGTCATGACCGTCTAGCACTTGTAAAGGATCTAAGTAAGTGTTGCAAGAAGGCGATGCCATACTAGAATACTATGATGACAGAACAAGTGAAAAAGAAAATTGATAAATAGATAAATAGATAGGCAAATCAAGCAATGGGTAGAGGGCAATATTTAAACAACCATTCCAAGGTTAGCTGTGAGGTTTACTACCTACATATGTAGCTACTGAATCATTATATAAAGAACAAATATCTTGGCAGTCAGGCATGGTCAAATAAATGCGATAAATCTTAGGTACCTATGTAGGTAGGTATGCAAGGCCGAGCTAACCATATCTGGATAGGTTAGCGTTGGCTGATTGGTTGATTGGTTGACTGCAGGCCCGAGAGCACGTATAAGGTATAGCGAGGGTTGCGCCCAGGTCATTGACAAGCTGGCGAGCGTTCCATCCTCCCGGGGTCGATAATACAAACTCCGTATGGAGCCTCAGCTCACCATCTTAGACTCTGCCATGTTCCGCCTCACTTTTTCATTGGCATCGGAGTTATGTTATCACGTGCCCTGTCAACTCTGTCATCTATCTAATGTATACAGCGGCTCTCCCGTCCCCTGGTCCCGGGGAACAGGTAGTGTAGTACCTGGCTAATCTTGTTTCTCTATATCTTGAATACCCCTGGACTGAAACCATTATTACTTATGCAGTACTATTATTATATCCTGATCCCATCTTCTTTTTTTTCTGATCGAATTGGTGCAACCTGTTGACTCGCTGACTTGACTTGAGAAGGCCTGTGCTTCTCGCTGGTCGATCACGATGGGACTTTCTCCAACTGAGGGGTCCCAACTCAAAAGCCTCCCCATTCATCTTGGAATATAGTGCAGAATTATATCATTTTTGCGTGCTTCCAGTTTCATCTATTATTTCACTGGAAATTCATCGGACAGGTTGCAATTTGAATCCCTATCCAGACAATACACGATTCTTCTACCTTGTCAAGATTGCCTGCCAAATGCCACACTCCTTTCGATGCTGGGCCTGGGGAATACCTTAGCTTCATACATACAATGTATATAGATCCCGTACGACAATTCTGAGCTCGCAACCTCGCAGTTCTACATACTCCTTGCCACAGACTATCAACCCGCAGATTAAAATTTGGGTAGAAGAAAGATCATTCATGAGGTAAATAACCGACCGACTGTTGAGGGGAAATTCCCCAGGAAAAAGTAAAGCCGGAGCTAGGCGTGACCCAAACAACTTGGATATCAAGTCTCACTTTTGAAGTCATCCTTCATCCATTTCTTTTCATCTTATACCATCCTTCTCACATACCTTCTTATACCCATTCATCTCACGCCATATACACCAGTGATCAAGAATCCGACCTCCTCCAAAGCCAAGCTCGTACTAAACCAGCCAGACCCTTCGCCATGAGGGCAATCAGTGGCTTTCAAGCGCTTTCATATATTTTTCTCGCACTTGCACAGCTCAGTCGAGCGAGCACATCCCAACAAAGTAAGGCATTCAGATGTCGCTCAAATGTCTCTGCTAACACAACAAGATGTCCCAATTCTTGCGCCCAAACCGCCAAACATTGATGCGATCTCTTTTCTCGGTTCCCGATCGCAAGACCAAGACAGCATCTTCAACGAAGCCGTCAAAATTCTGGACTCGATGAAATCTTCACCCTCATGCAACCGACTTGCAGCAACAAAACTAGTGAACTCGTGTCAAACATTCAGCGATGGCAGAGACGGCGTGCAGACCGATAGTCCAGAAACGCTCGACCTTCTTCGATCCGTCTATGCAGCACGCTTGGCATTGTGTGAGATTGACGGTACTGGTACCTCAATGCCTCCTTCATGTCTTCCTGTCACTGTCTCGCCTCCTCCACAGAAGAACCGATTCGGCTTTGTGAGTCGGCACAGAGGCTCTGACCCTGTCTCGGATGAAGTCCCGAAAGAATTATTGGAGCAATGCCTCAGGACACTTGAGTCGCGACCCCAATGGTGGACTTCCTACAGCAACAGCCGACAGAATGCACTTGTGATCTGCCATGCCTCCCGAATGGAGACGGAAAAGGAGGAGCTTATCGACCTGCATAGATCCATTGTCAAGAGCAATCTCAAGCTTAATAGCGGGCTTCAAGAGGCTTTACAAAACGCAACTGCGCAGTCTGCGCAGCAGTACTCATTCATCCAAGCTGTTCAGTCTCTACAAGAGAAGATCGTTACCGACATGGAAGCGACAGACTCTGTTTTTAAACGAACATTTGGCAATTTTCTCCGAGAAATCGAAGCCGGGATATGGTCTCTTCAAGATTCTATATCTGCGGCTTTGTCAAATGTGCGGACTGGAACAGGAGTCCTCGAAAAGGTAAATTTTAACAAGCGAATTGGGTTGAAATGTACTAAATCCCAACCAGGACCTCCGAAATGTATCGACCCAAGTGGGAGCCCTTGAACAGGCTCTACGGAGTGCACATCAAGATGCAATGGCTAGAAGCCAAGAGACATTGCTGGCCCAAGAAAGCAATGTTGTTGCTCAGAGGGATCTCGCATCTTCTTTACACCTGTCACTCGAGTCGCTTCTTGACTCAGATATGGACAGAGTGTATCGGGGCATGCAGAGGTTCGATGCTGCTATGGTGTGTCGAATATAGATTTACCTTTTGTGTACACCGTGAGACTGACATTTTGCCCCTTTTCATAGGAATGGTTGACCAGCCGGATGAACATGATTCTTGAGCAAGAAACCAGGATGACAGAGGTACGAGCTCATTTCCCACACATTGACTCAGTTACTGACTTTCTAAGCGACTTCAAAACATGGAAACCTTCATCCAACAATCCGAGTCAAAAGCAAGCGAGTTACAAAGGGCCCAAGACCAACAATCAGAAGCCCTGTCTGCACAATCACGGGCCCAGGAGGCCATTCAATTTGACGCGCAAGTATCGCAAGCTTTGCTAGCCAAAACTAGCGTTGCCGCTGCCAATTTGCAGTCTGTGATCGACGATGCAGCTTTCAAGTTCAAGCATGTCTCAGGGTTCGGTATCGGAGGATCCTCCGCATGGTCTCTCTGTGCCGTCCTGCTCATCGTCATCGCGGCCCAGAACCTTAAGATTGCAATCTCTCTATTTTTTCTCATTTTGGGTACGTGTGTTCTTCATGATCGAGACTGATTGGTGCTAATACAATATGGCTTAGGGCATTCTATTGCCCTGACCATCCTCAAATTTCTTTAGTTATAAACACCCTGCGCAGTGATTTGCGGACCAGATACCATTGATACCCCGGCATTATTTTCCTTATTTTCTTATTGGTTTTCTAATTTCTCCCCCTGCGATTTCTACCATATATGCATGCATCACTTATGCTTGATATTCATTCATTACATCTAGATCTATAGCAATAGAACAACCCAGCATTTCACAATCCAATCATTCGGAGGAGCTATGTATCTCCCCTTTCTGCTAATGCTGATATGAAACTCAATAAACGAAATCGATAGATTGTTTCAGAAAAATGAAATGAAAGTGGAAGCAAATTAGCGCCAGCACAGCCACAATAACTGCCAGAGCCAAGATAAGCTGCGGGATAGGACCCATTTATATTGCGATCAGCCAATAAAAGTCCCTCCTCTACGCATTGGAAATGACATACGAGAAGCCAATTCCCCCCCAAAAAAACAAAAAAGGAAAGTCGACAGCATAGATGGGGGCAGTCACGTGGGGAGTAAATAGTTAGATCGACTGCGCGCTTCTCCTCCTTTTCGTTCGCAACGCGTTCCTCATCGGATCTTGATTCACATTTATCAAACCTCCCTTTACTCCGATCTCAAACTCGATCAAGATGCCTGGTGTTCGTGAGTAACCCTAACCCCTCACCCCATCCCCTATACTCCCGACCCAACATTTGGCGCTTCTCGGAACCGCACCGCTAACATTTCCCAGCACCCGACGCTCTTAACCAGGTCAAGAAGGGCTTCAAGCGGTTCTTCAGTCTTCGCAAGAAGGCTGCTAAGAAGGCAACCGAACAGCAGGCTGAACCGGCCCCTGCTGCGACTGCTGCCCCTGTCGCTGCTGCTGCTGCGGCGGCCAGTGAGACACCTGCCGCGAAACCCACCGCCCCCGCTGCAACCCCGGACTCTGCCCCAGGTATGACACATTTCTTATCAATTTGATACCAACTCCGTCGCGCGTTTGACTCCCAACTGACTTATTGATCTACTCTAGATGCTGCTAAGGTGCCTGAGGCAAATGACGCGAGCACGGCGCAGCCTGCCGCCTCTTCTGAGATGACGGCTACCGCCGGCCTAGCGCCCACGGTTCGGGTGTAGGCGGCTCGCCGCTCTATTCAGGGCTAGACCTTGACAAGTCCCGCAGCACCTGGCCAATTTTGGTGCTACAATATGGTGCTGCGAGGTGCTGCGGGACTAAGCCAATTTTGGTGCTGTTGTATGGTGCTGCGGCACTAGGTGCTGCAGCACCGTCGCAGCACCAGTTTTAGTACTGCGCTAGCATAATTCTGCCAAGGATTACCCAAAATGGATGGATAAAATGCTGACTTATTTTGATAAATTACTGTTTTTTACTTATATATTGGCATTAGGAGGCAGTTATAGTCACTTACTACTAATATTTATATCAACTTACGTTTAAAAAAATAGATTAGAAGCTCTAAGTACTATATAAATATAGATTTAAAGTAAAATCAGCCTAAAACAGTATAGAATTAATAGTTGATATTATATAGATAAGAATGTACTAGTATTATATATAGATATATATATTCACTC
>MUGJ01000234.1:0-11260 GCA_008931945.1 Penicillium sp. BW_162_3FA | reverse complement strand
GCTTCTTAAGCCACCGAAGTCCAATTTCATCAGAGGTCCAACCATTAGGACTGACTTCGAAGCGCCAATCCCCCGGAAGGCCGTCAAACCATGATTCAATAAAGACTTTGCCTTTAAAAATCACACACGGAGGAAGCACCCATCCAGACGTATTCGTACACTCAATAACAGTCACCCATTCTCGATTTCCAGGTTATAAAAGTGCTTGCCGACCGTAATATTCACTTCTCGTAACTACCTTCGCCGTTGCCGTAAGACCCATCGCGAAGCCAGTCTCGTCAAAGTTATAAACGTCGTCGGGGTCGATTCCAAATTGAAGGATAGTTTTTTAAACCAGATTAAACCACTCCCCTATAACTTTCGGGTCTTCGCATTTCGCGCGCTCGTAATTATAGCGTTTCGAGAATCGGGAGGAGAGGAGAGGATGCCTTTTAACAAATTCTGTAACCCAGTTTTTACCGACCGAAACAACCGGGGTAGTTCCGCGCTTTTCAAGGAGAAGATTCGCCATTTCTCGCACAGTAGAAGGGCGGGGGGCTGATCCGCGAGAATCCATAGAGAGAATCCATTTTTGAAGTGATTCCTCTTCAATCTGTGTCAATTTATGACCATTAGCGCGGGTTTCAGCGCGAAAGGTTATCCCACGAAGACGCGTCCGGAGGGTTGATTCGGGCACTTGAAAACGGCGCGCTGCTTCGCGAATAGCGCTGATTTCTTTATTCTGAATAGCCTGAATAGCTAATAAGATCCTACCCTCTTTCTCTATTGAATTTCTAGAGGATTGAGGGCGAATTGGTGGCATGGTGGGTGGTTGAACTAACTAAGATCTAATTCCTAACGCGTTTTGGGTGGGGTGCGCAGCTCGGCCGGGTGCGCAGCTCGGCCGGGAAATACGTTACAGATCTCGAGCTTAGTTTCTTTTTTTTCCAGCCAATCAAGTTTGGGTAGTTTTGAGCCTATCTTTAGAATTCATTAGAAAGCATAATAATGATCCTGCCTCATTATTTGAGTGTGGTTCCTTCTGAATGAAGGCTATAGTTATGAAATCTGGAAAAGAAAAGTGAAGTGAAAGTCCTAGATTTCAATGGGCAACATCGCCTAAAATTACGGGTGGAATGACGGCCCTTTCTGGAGTCGAAAGCGGTCATAGCATCATTTTCACCGCACCTCGGATCCTATTTGTAGCTTATGCAGAAGCGCTATTGTTGCGCGTTGCTAAAAAGACACTGTGATCAGAACATTAAATTGTCGATATATACCTCAAGTGTCGCCGACGTATCTCAAGGCTGCTAGCTCTAGAGTGGCAGAAGGCCTTTGACAAATCTGCTAGAGCTGACTCCGACGTTATACGGTCGACAAGAGCAAGACTTGCCAGCGGGAGAAAACTGAAATGGTGACAAAGAACAAACAACTTGTCGACCAGCTCCAACGCCAGCTTGGAGGAAAGGATCACCAGATCCACACATTTACAGCCCAATTGGCTTAATGTAACAAGAGGTCGGACCTTCCCTCGGCAAATTGTAAGTTCATGTTAAATAGGTACCCGTATGTACACTTTACTTGACAAATTCTAGGCCCTGCGGACCATAGGAAAATTAAGACTATTAGTGGTAGGCGCTGTCGGATTCTCTGCAACTAAGGTAAGTCCAGACAAGGATTGCCCCTGCGTAGTTGCTAACTTCACCTAGGTATCTGGGCTACTCTTGACACGGGTCAACCCACTAATGTGTGGTCTGCAACTGGCTATATCGAATAGGGTAGTAGGGTCTGTGGATATAACAGTGCTTCCTGGTTATCAGGAGGTTCCTACCGCTTATGATCGGTGAGAGATGCAACTTCGGCTTTGGAGGGCTAGACCTCCGCGGTCCTTCAAGGATATGTGCAATGACACAGCGTACTAGTATATAAAAGGAGGCGCACTTAGCTTCATTGTTTTATCCTTAATATAGGCTTTTCTTTCAAGCTTTAGGTTTTCTTATGTCGTCGTGCAAATGCAAAGGTTTTGGACTTTAATCGAAGCTACCTAGGTTAAGTTCCTTACGTGTATCGCCTGTGTCCTCAAGCATAATGAAACTACTTTCGCAAATTTTCCGGAGATGTCTCCTTTATATTACGATACAATATGTAACAAGGATAATGGTAGTCTTTAGTCTTACACGGCGTAGCTTTTTCCTAACCAGGGGAGGGTCACCCGTGACCATCTAGTTTCTAGATGCCAACCAAGCTCCGGTATTCATCTGCGTAATATGGTACGGTACCAAATGCTAGGTCGCCCAACTGCATCCTGGCCCCGCAGACACGTCTCCGGTGAGGGGTTAGACAAATAATTTATTTATGTCGGATGTCTGGGCTTGTGTGGCATCAGTTGGAGTAAGTAGTAGATAGATCCCATTGTCTCTCTTTCTCCCCTCTCTTCGTCCGTCCCCGTCGTTTTGAATCAAGGTGCATAGTCTTCTCCATATAGTATCCTATTCGAGTTCATTAATTTTCCAGAATTTAGGATGGCTTTTTCGGTATAGCGAAAATATTTAGCATTGCCAATCAGAGATAACTAGAACTGCAGGGGTATTCGAGGTTTTGGCAAATCGCTCGTCCTCAATATTTTCACTCAGCTACATGTGTAGCTGCACATGTGGAGTGGCTACCTACGTATGATATATCGATCTGTCAGCCGCCCCGCTTCCAAGGTTGCGGGCCGTGAAGAACAATCGACCCCCACATAGTGCAGTATTATACACATTATCTGTGTAAAGCTAACATAGGGTTTATTATGGCTGGCTGGAGAACCAGAACACCACTACACACCGCTAGACTACAAGCTAGCTTTTGTATCCAGACTTCTGATAAAAAGATTCCGCCGCCAATGCTATGTCATGTTTATTTCGGTGACACAGTGGTTCCTATAATATTGAAAATCAGCACTAGTGTAACCGTTGGAGTGTTATATGAGCTGAATTAATATAGTACCCTCGTAGTAGCGGTGTATGCCATAGTACGTGTCATGCTTCTCGCCTTGGGGGGTCGCGGTGCTTGTGGAACCTCACTTCGCATATATCGCCTCCTGCATTCAGTCGTGGCGTTATGCAGACGTATACTAAGCTGTTTGACTGGCAACTATTCGATTGGCCATTTTTCCTCGTCCATAGTCCGTCACGCTATGTGACTTTCATCAATGAAAAGCCCACAAAAAGCTATATAACCCCTTCATCTTCCGACTGTTTACTTCTACTTCATCAACTTCAATCAATCATCAATTCCCTACTTTTCCATTTACCATGTCCGGAGCCTCTATTGACGCTGGGTACATTGAGCCCTCCAACGGCCACGGCTATTTCTTCAAGGGTGACCGCTATGTCTGCATCAAGGTCATTCCAGGCACCACTATCGACAAAATCAACTGGGGCCCGAAGCCATACGCGGAGCCTTGGAAGTCGCTAGTCCAAGCTGGATTCACCATGGTTGATGCAATCATCCCAATTAACGACGATACGGGCTCAATCTGGGTCTTCAGTGGCGTCCAATACGCTCGCATCAATTTCAAAGATGACAAGGTCACCTTCGGGCCTGCACCTATCACCGGCAATTGGCCCTCGCTTGACAAGGCCGGATTCCCTACCGTCGATGCGATCCTGCCCACTCCAGGAGAGCCCAACCATGCCTATGTCTTCTACAAGGACCGGTATGCGCGCGTCACCCTGACCCCCGGCAAGGCTGAAAGCTCCATTGTCTTTGGGCCTGCTCCCATTGCCAAGGGATGGCCGGCCCTTGTCAGCGCGGGAATTCACCGCCTTGATGCAGTCGTTCCTGCTCCAGGCTTCCCAAATGATGCGTACTTCTTCCTAGGAGATAAATACGTTCGTCTTACTGTTGAGCCGGGTACAGTCCAGGACAAGGTTGTATTTGGGCCCGCTTCGGTCGTGAAGCACTGGCCTGCTCTCAAGGATCTCTGATTACGGTAACATCCACAACCGGGTTTGTATTGGCCATTATTTGAATGGGTAATCACTATAACCATCCGCTGAGGTCTTTCGAAAGTACGTGGATTTTTGGGGGGACTATGAAGTTTGGTATTGAGACTCTGTCGGACGAAGAAGAATTTGGTGTTGGTCCAACTTTGACGCCAGCTACGAGAAATGAAGAAAGTATTTGAATGAACCACGGTGCTTCAATAAACAAAGGTTCCGCCATTGGCCTTCAAAGGACCTCGCTCTATCCGTCGGGTTTCCGATCCTAGATGTAGACGTCATGATAAATCAATAATCAATGGCAAGTCGTCACTTGTTAAGAGCTCGATTTTTCAAAGATGACCCTAGGGTCGTCTCGGTTGTTGCCCTTCGGGCAATTCAATCATTTGAGGAAATTGTTCGCGCTGCCCCTCAAAAAGAACAATATCTTTTGCACCAGTCGCCAGCTTGCGCAAAACGAGGATATACGAAATATCGAAGTTTCTGATTCTTTTTCTTATTTCCTTCTATCTGCGCACTAAATAGATCAATACATGTCAGCGAAATCCCGACTTGGTAGCTTGAAGAGCAAAATTCAGAAGTATAAGGAGAAGATTGATAATATTCAGGGAAGTTTCAGTTCCGATGATAGCATCCATTTCTGATATTGATCTAGCATATACGCGTATCTTTAAAAACATTTGTATCCAATAATTTCATGATACAATATGTCACTTTAAAATATCAGTACCAACTTTTTCCGTTCAAGATAGGCCGGGATTCTAATGTTGGATTAGCTCTTGAAAGAACCAAAGGGGTTCGATAGATGAAGCTCGCCTCTTCTAGTGTGAAAAGATCGAGTGGTATTTTATCGAATGTGCTATGAAAAAGACTTAGCATTAAATAGCCTGCAAGCTGCAATTGGGATCAAATTGCGGGTTAGGAAAGACATGAGTGGCAATATATAAGTGGCATGACATACTTCCAATATCTAAATTTTTTTTAACCCATACTCAGCTATGTCGACTGGAACAAACAACACCAGTTCCCTTATGGGGCACCACTCCATCCCCGAGCCGATCAAATGCAGCCACCGTCAACGTTCCTCTCCATCGTCTGAAAGAACTGTTTCCCGGCATTCAACGCTTCACGGCTATGGCTGTCACATTTTCCTACCACCCCGATAGCCCAGACGAGCTAAGAGTTTTATTGATCAAGCGAAACGGCAAGGAAAGCTCATGGGGTAATACCTGGGAGGGAGCAGGGGGAACTCCAGACAAGGAGGACCGGACCATCATCCATTCCGCAGCCCGGGAAAGCAAGGAGGAGACGCAAATCCGGCCTTTGAGAATTGCTGGCAAAGCTTTCACTTGTTCTTTCTATCACAAGGATAGAGAAACCGGCGATATAGTCCTCATGCGCACGCTCGGATTCATCGTCATCGACAACGAAGTGACGATCAAAAACGGAGAGACGATGGCGCAACGAGTCTGGTCCAGCGAGATGCAACAGCCGGTCGGCCAAAGTTCCGTCGAAATCAGTGATGAGCATCTCGATCATTGCTGGTTCACTGAGGACGAAGTTCGCAGCGCTGCTCTATACGTGAAAGGCACTCCACCGGGTCCTTTCGCCATGCTTCTGGCCAAAAAGGACGTGGTTTTACTTGCCTTTGAGTTGTTCAGACAATCCCAAGGCCAGAATGTGCCACCTTCAGTTGATATAGTGCGCTAGGACGAGGCGACAATGTAAAGGAACTTGGCAAAATGGAGTCCCTTAGGAGCTCTCAAATGATGGCCAGACGGAGAAAACTTGGCACCTTATTTACGGATTTTGATCTTTGTTTGAGCATTACGTAACTCGCTGCAGCAATTGATTGGTCACAGACCACTCCAACTTCCCATACAAATTGTAACAACCGTGTTATGAGCACCAAACTTGACGACTTCAGATGATATCTTCACGATAATGACACCTTGGCAGAAGTTAGGTTGCTTTGGTCCCGACAAAATTGGTTGACAGTATCTGGATGCGGCAAGCAAAACTCAGGGGCACAGTATTGCACATTCAACTGAGGCTCGGAAGTCGAAGGTTGAGAACTGCTCAACTTTGTAGTGGACGCCATGTCTCTAGGCTCTAGAGGATATTTTCGGTACGGATGACAGGCGCGGGTGACAGGGAGAGGAAGATCGCAGAGTCGAACAGGTAAGAGGTCAAAACATACGACTCGGGGCTATGAGTCACGTGTGAGCAAGCTACTCATGACAGTTCGCTTTGTGTCCTTTTAGAATCACATCTCCCCCTGACCCATGGTAATGTTCCATGGCAACTATCAGCATGGATCCTAGAGCACAAGGTGCACCCATAAGTAGACTGTCTCGTTCCCCGAACGACAACTGGGTTTTTGGCTCTATTTGTTGCCTCCATATATATCTTTGGAGGAAACTAGTCACCCACAAACGCGGCAGCGGCCCCCCCCCCTCCCCCGGGTGACAACTGCAGGTAGCTGTAGACGGAACTGTAGAGCTCCGACAATTGTGCTGGGCAGTCTGTCCAATGTTCCAACCGTGTCGGGCAATATTTCCCCGTGGGAGGGGGGTATTTTGCCGGTAGTCGAGCGAGATGGTGTCTCGACTCAGCGGTCGGGAGAGCAAGTCATGGGAATGGCGCAAGAATTCCACGAAAGTGGTCGGTCGGGTGCGCTCTTCAGCTTGTTCGCGTCTCTCTTTCTCCTGTCCATCTGAAATAGCAATAATTGATTCATCACGTGCAGCGTTTAATGCCCAGACACCCTCAGGGATTCAGGGAAACAGGAGGGAAGAAATTTCTGGCATGATATTTATCAGATTATGCAATATACCTTGCGAGTCGCATTTCTCTCAATTTGAAAGTTGTACTTGCGGCGAAACTACGGATCGACTCTTGTCTTATCATCCGTACCACTTGGATCAATAGCAAAGGCTTAAAGGTCACGGTTAATGATAATGTTCCTCGAACTTTTGTACACAGAAATGGCCCCCTCGAGCACAAAGCGCTCAGAGGTGGAAATAGAGCTCGTGTTCTGGTTACTGCGTGTAAATACCCCCGATCCATTGACTATGTCGTTCCATCGTTGGCTACCACTCACTAATGCTTAATTCTCTTAGCGTCTCTATTCCTGTGGTTCAGAGTGACGCTAACCAAATTCGGTAATACAAACTCCTCGATATTCTAGATTCAGATGGAAAGAGCAATAGATTTAGGAAAACAGGATGGCTATAGAACACTAGGCAACAGAAAGACAGTTGGCCAAATTTGTACTTTCAACGGTGTTTTCCATGATAATACAGTCATTCTCGAAATCGGCGGATGGACCCTCATGACTCAGGGCGAGGCGACTGACCCAGTGAACTGACTTTGCCCCCAGCGCATAGTCCCTTTGAAACCAGAAAATCCAATTTTGGTGAGTGCTGCGGCCTCTCTTTTGTCCAGGAAGGGGATATTATGTCATACTGAGATGCTAAAATTAACTAGTGAGTTAACCAATAGAAACCTTGCGTCATTTTCCGGGAAATACTTCTACCGGAAACCAATCGGCTGACATCAGCCTCTTGGATCAAGCATCCACCAATCGAGACCTGTCGCAAGTGTCTCAAGCTATTTCCCCCTCCGACAGATCGATGGCCGACAACAACTCCCAGATTACAAGGCTCTCTTTCTGCAGGCGGAAAAGAGACGCAAAGAGGCCGAAGAGCGACAGAAGCAGGCCGAAGATGAAGGAAGACGAGAGAAAATGAGGCGGGAGCAGGAAGAGGAGCGACGCAAGCAAGCCGAAGATGAAGGCAGACCGCATGATAGCAAACCTAATCAAGCCTAGCGGCACTCTGAACGACATTGAGAGAGACACTAACACCGTGGTATCTCTTATCTCCATCGCAAACCCTCGCGATAACAATCCCATTATGGCCCATAATCACTGCGCTTAGCTACAAGTCACTATTAGACAAACTGCGCCGATAACCGGTAGAGACAACACCAGATTCTCTGCTAAGCCTAAAATGACATAGGTACAATTTGTATGGGAAAGTGGATTTGTCTGACCAATCAATTGCTAGCGGTAGATTACCGTTTTAATGCTCCGGACAAAGATCAAAATCCAAAAATAATACCAAGCTTTCTCCATGTAGCATCATTAGGGCGCCTAAGGAACTCATTCATTTTGCCCCGTTCCGCTTACATTGTCGCCTCGTCCTAGCGCACTATATCAAATGAAGGTGGCACATTCTGACCTTGGGATTGTCTGAACAACTCAAAGGCAAGTAAAACCATGTCCTTTTTGGCCAGAAGCATGGCGAAAGGACCCGGTGGAGTGCCTTTCACGTATAGAGCAGCGCTGCGAACTTCGTCCTCAGTGAACCAGCAATGATCGAGATGCTCATCACTGATTTCGACGGAACTTTGGCCGACCGGCTGTTGCATCTCGCTGGACCAGACTCGTTGCGCCATCGTCTTTTCGTTGTCGATTATGATGAATGCGAGCGTGCACATAAGGACTATATCGCCGGTTTTTCTATCTTCGTGATAGAAAGAACACGTGATAGCATCTTTAGCAAATCTTTCAGGCCAGATTTGCGTCTCCTCCCCGCTTTCTCGGGCCGCAGAATGGATGATAGTCGGGTCCTCCTTGTCTGGAGTTCCTCCTCCTGGCTCCCAGGTATTACCCCATGAGCTATTTTTGCCGTTTCGCTCGATCAACAAAACTCTTGGCTCAGATGGGCTACTGGGGTGGTAGGAAAATTTGAGAGCCATAGCTGTGAAGCGTTGAATGTCGGGGTAAAGTTCTTTCAGACTGTCGAGAGGAATATTGACAGTGGCCCCATCGATCCGCTCGGGAATGGACTGGTACTCCAAAGGGGGACCGGCGTTGCTTATTGCAGTCGACATAGCTGAGTATAGGGAAAAAATATTTTAGAAATGGAAGGAGGTTATTCCACTTATATATTGCCACTCATGTCTCTTCCAACCCACAATTTAATAGATATTTTATATTAGGCACCATTAACTCTAAAACTTGACTCGTCCATCTCTCGGACAAAATCATCAGCTAGTTTTTCTAACAACCAATTCACTACTTCCTTTTTCATGTGGAGCCGGAACTATCTCGCACATTCTAGTCTCCTATATACCCACTATTCACAGCGGATCACTTCACGATGCCCATTATGATATATCATCTAGAAGAGCATCCCTGAGTTATTAACATATTATGGTGGTATATTATGCTACAGAAGTGCCGGGGGGAATTCGCCTTAGTCAATAGCTGATATCGGAGGCTTAGATATCACGAAGCCATTAAAAATTAAAACGCCTAAGAATAAAGTGAAATCAGAAGATGATATACTAGAAGCTTAGTAAACTAACTAAGACTAAGCACCACGTTCAACGATGATCTTCTTCCCATTGTGTGATTGACCATTTAGAAATCGGTGTATCTCGCTCCCTATCAATAATCCTGCCGTTGACAAGTCGAACGTTTGGAGGGATGTAAGGGAGCATAATGACGTTGCTATCTGTGTTGCCGTCTGATTGTATAGGGTCCGCTTGAGGTCTGTTTTCTGAAAGGTTGCAGAGTGAGAAGGCATTATCAAAAGTTTCGCGTTATAGAGGAAAAACTCACTATAACAGTCTCTAATTAGACTAATTTGCGACGCTTCTCCCTTCTCTGTTTGCTTTGGATTGCAAACTGGTAGCGGCCTTTCAAGGCTAGATGTAGATTTGGTATTTTCCGGCTCATATATCGCAGGTTCAGTCAACCTATAGAGGTTGGCAGCATTTGGGATCGTTTGCTCTAGGCCCTCGTCTATTTTCTTCTCGATTTTGGGTCCCCAAAATGCCTGCATGCAGTTTGGTAGAAGCAATCGAAGCGAGATAGAAGACAAGCACTCCATGGGGCCGATTTGTCAAACAGATTCAAATTATGCAGACGAGTATGTGGTAACAGCATCAATGGAAAGGTTTTGAGCTTAAGCTGGTGCTTCTTTATTCAACCCAGCGGGCTATAAAGGGACATATTTCTACTGTCCAATGTGGCCATCAACTGCGCCTGGTCGTTACCAAAGATCTAGCTATGGTGAGTACCCGCCCCTCTCACAAGTGACGATGGTATGCTCAAATCAGAAGCCCGCCCCGATTCCTGCCCAAATCCTCTATGGGCCGGCAAAAATTGCTTTGGAAGCAATGCTCTCCTTGAGAATTGCATTTCCATCACTCTTGGAACGGAGGCCCTCGGAAAACCTCAGCCAAGATGCTGAAATGTTGCTAGATGTCTGCAACACTCTGAAACGCAGGAGGTCCCAGGAACCCTATCTCGAAAATGACTTACACGTCCACGTGGGAAATATATTACCCGATCTCAGTTATGGTACTGTTCTAATGCTAGCGCTGATGACTTGGCATTTTGATGCTTCATCTTCTAAAGCATCGCAGGACTTGATTATTTTCTTGAGTTGGCCTTACTACAGTGAAGTCAGGAGAATACTTCAAGATCGATACCAAAGCATTATGTGTGAAGCGGCGCCTTCAAACTTTGACTTTTTGCTTATTTGAATTGAACCATATATTCTTTCGTCAAAAATATCCGAGTTGTTCTAGACGCCTCGTAATGTCTCGGAGACGGTCATCATACCAGTCCTTCAAATACTTGTGCATCTCGTATCCCAAAACTTCTGCCAAGTCTCGCTTTTTTCCATATTCCTGCAGGTATTTTGAGTGTAGGTGCTGGTAACAAAGAGCTTTCTTCACGTCAGGGTCCATTGCCGGTTGTTGCAAGACAATTGGGTCATCGCCGCTTAAGGGAATGAAATTTATAATCCCATATTTCCTCAGAACCCGTACAATACCAGACTCATCCACCGCAAGGTCCACGAGAAATGCATTCTTCGTATTGCCATGGTCGTCCTGGGCTTGATGCTGAGCGCCAAGCTCTTGGAGAGGAATGGCATCAACAACCACGTCGTCGAGGCCATTTCTTTTGATGTCTTTCATAAGTTGAGTTATATCGTGAGAAAACAAAATCCGCACAGTCTTGTTGGGTTAGGTCTCGGTGGTCAATGGGTCAATGGGTCAATGAGGGGGAAAGGACAGCTTACGTGCAAGCGAATCGGCGCTGAATCTCTGGTAGAAACACCATTGTCGGGCTCGGTGCCTTTCGTAGATTCATGCATGTTACTTCGATTTGGATCTGGGCCTCCAAATAAAAGCGTTTCGCGCGAGTTGCCCGGGGAAAAGAAAAAGGAGGATATGCAGTTCGAAAAAACCCAACGAACTCTATGTAGGCTCAA
>MUGJ01000232.1:145718-155797 GCA_008931945.1 Penicillium sp. BW_162_3FA | reverse complement strand
AAAGATTAAGATTATATCTAATCTATTATATATAATATTATGTTTTCTATACTATATTCTTATATTAAGAATCTTACTAATCTTCTATTTATTCTTCTTTTTAATTTTAATTTATAGTCTTAGATCTTTATATTAATCTTATAAAGATTCTATAGTTATAGTTTTTTTTTAGTTTATTTAGATAAAAGAGTAAATAGCCTTTTATAAAATTAGATAATTCGAGTTAATAAAAGTATTAAATTTTTTTTTTTTAATTTTATATAATCTATTTATTAAATAATAATCTACATATAAGCAGAACCCTCCATGCAACCTGAAGGGATCTAATTATGTGCATTACTTTGAGTATTTAGTAGCTTTATGTATGCCAAGACCAACCTTTATGTAAAAGTTGGGTCCAATTGGGTTTTACTGGGGCCCCAGTACTGGGTCCGGGTTGGGTTCTGGGTCGGAACTTTGGACCTAAATTGGGTTTTGCGGAAGTCTACTCGATGCTGAGCCCGTACCGAGAATTAGTCGTTCTATCTCTGTGCATGCCATATGTCCCTGATGAGGGCGGGCAGGTGGCCGGGTTGTGTCAATTTGTAAGATAAACTGCGAAATGACTCATGTTGACCAGGTTTGGGGGCTACCTAAGTTTGCAATAGGCCTCTCCACCTGAGAGCCGAAGACAACTTGTGGTTTCTTTGTCCGCAGGCCTAGTGCTTCCGACATGATCTATTTCTATTTGTATAACGAATTCGATTCCTCCCATATAACTGATGCGCCATAAGAGATTAGCTCTAGTAGTATCTACATCAATATGTTCATAATACAAAAAAGCTACTAAACCAGATCGTCAATCAAGGGCATAGTGATAACTTGCTTGTCCCCCACACCCAACACGTACATCAGGTAATTTCATTTGTAAGTACATTAAGCAGGATTCACTGGGATTTTTTTATGATTCTCAACAACTCTGTCCCGCAGCTTCCTCCACTGCCCTATCCAACAACCCCACGACTTGATTGTGACCGCTCATCAGAAACCATAATTATTATGGGTTGGCACATCCACAGTCTGTTTTCCGTAATTTCCGTAAGTACCGTAAGTACCGTAAGAAGTTGAAGGAATCTAACTTTTAGACTATAAGATTTGATAAATCTTTCCAAGATCCTTCTTGAAGTCCCCGTAAGTGCCGTAAGTGCCGTAATTGCCGTAATTGCCGCACACCTAACTCTTTTGGGCTCCTGATCTGGCAACGAATAAAGAATAATACCGCCCTGTCCAACGTGGGTCCACAGATCTGGTATTTGGCCTTCGACTCACAATATATGAACTCGGAATGTTCGCCAGTCAGTGTTTCCCATTCACAAAGCAGTATTCAACCCTGGAGCACTTGTCCCCCTCAGCCGTCCCTGCGGCCACAAACCCCATAGCATCATGGTCTGCGATGCCAGTTCCCAGCATCCCCTGGAAAGTCTCGAAAGGATATTCTCCGAGTCAGCGAAGGATGGGACTTGGCCTGGTGTGGTAGTTGCAGCAACAAACAAAAGTGGGAGTTTCCACTACGCAAACGCTTTCGGAAAAGACGAATGTACCTCTGAAGGGAGGCCATTCACCACGAGCTCCATCATGGCGCTTGCTTCCATGAGCAAACTCATGACCTCTATTGCTGCTCTTCAGCTAGTGGAGAAAAGGCTTGTTGATCTTGAGACAGATGTGTCATCCTTGATACCAACATTGGCCTCCCAGGATGTCCTGTACGACTGGGATGCGGTAGGTCGGCCACTTACTCATCAACGAAAGAACAAAATCACCCTTCGAAGCCTTCTAACCCACAGCAGTGGAACTGGCTACGATATGAGCAACCCCAGACTTGCTCGCTTCGCAGCTTATAAAGGACGTGAGGTCAATTCTGGTACTACAATCGACGAGCGGTTTGGCTACCCACTGGTTTTCGAACCGGACACTGCATGGGAGTATGGCACAGGAATAGACTGGGTTGGACAACTCGTTGAGCGTTTGACGGGACAAACGCTAGAAATCTATATGCAACGACATATTTGGGAGCCCCTTGGTATTTCGAGGATGACATTTTGGCCTGCTATCGTTGATGGGGGAACAACACGGGTCAAAATATCTGTTCGAGACTCGGCCTCGGGAGGGTTTTCTGTGCTAAAGCAGCCCTTCCTAGCCGAAGGAGTGACGGACTGTTTTGGGGGACAAGGCGTGTATGCCTCAATGGAAGACTTTCTAAAGCTGCTCCATTCTATCTTGGCCGATGATGGGAAGCTTCTCACAAGCCAGTCGATTGCTATGATGTTCCAGCCGCAGCTTCTGCCACCTAGCCGAGAAGCCCTTCAGAAACGGGTCCGTGACTCCACACCCGAATCCTCCTTCATTGGTATATTTAGCCAGACTCTCTCGTATGACTGGGGACTGGGAGGCATGCTAGCAATGGAAAACGAACCGTCTGGGCGGAGAAGAAACACGCTGTTTTGGAGCGGAATGCCTAACTTGTTCTGGGTGAGTACCAAATCAATTTGTGAATTCGCACGATGCTAACTAAGCCATGTGGCAGTTTATCGATAGAGAATCTGATCTTTGCGGTGTATTGGGGACTCAATTCCTCCCGCCTGGCGATGAGAAGGTGGCACGGATGATTAACATTTTCGAGAAATCTATGTTTGAAGCCAGATGCGAATTTTAATGTTTATGCGAAGAGCTCTTGCATAGGAATAGAAATGCTTTGTCCCCTTGCTTTTAAGCTCTTTTATCGGTGTACCATGTTTGCAGCGCTATCAGATCTTCCTTTTCCGAGATGTCTAGCCTCAGGCAATGTAAAATTCACCCTTTTGCTAGTAAGCTTCAACATGTGGCTAGACACCAATCACCCACGAAACATTCTTTACGAGTTCGCTCGAGTTTTGAAAAATGGAAAGCCTCGGATTTGGGCACGGATCCGATTGTGGCCAGCACCCTAAGGTGCACCTTCAGATTTATGACAATGAGGACTTAGATGATGACCTGCGTCGTAGTTCACAGAGGTTAAAATATTAAAAGGTCTGAAATGAACAAATTAACTCCTTTTCCCAGTCCCGAAATTATCTTGGAAGGGTGTTGGTCTCCTCCCTATACGGAATAAACGTGGTCCAGTCATCAGGGTTCGGTTCGGTTCACCCTGTGCTTGAGCCCACATTCAGCGTATTCCGCAATACCCGTGGCAGGCATGGGAATTTCCATTCGCCAAATTATACTATCCAGAGCATTACGGAGTACTTCAAAGAACTAGCGGTGCGCCACTCACAGCAGTATCTCCGTAAACATTTCCGCAACATCCGCACCCCAGATCTTCTCCGCATCGGTGACCCCAGACAAGATAGTCGCGGGGGTATTTAATCTGCACATCTTGTCCTGTTGAGTCCAACAACATTTCCTGGGCCGTCATAACACATTCTTTTCTCTCTCAACCATATTTTGTGCCTTGACTCACCTTTCTCCATCCTTCACGGAAGATTTTCAGTGGCGTCATCGTATTCTTTTAACCATGTCATCGCCCGAAGAGGCCGGTCTCCAAGCTCACGTTCACGGGACTGCGAACACCGGAGACACAGAAGCACCTATTACTGTGAAGGCATACCTGATGTGTGCTTTCGCGGCAGTCGGGGGCCTTTTTTTCGGTTATGATAGCGGGTGGTCCGGCGGTGTGCTTGCTATGCCCTTCTTTGTTCGCCTTTATACCGGGAACCCTTATCCTCGGACCCTCTTTGGTAACGACACTACCTCCGATGCATACAAAGACTATGTCAATCACAAATTTGTCATAAAAGCCAGCCATCAGTCATTATTTACGTCAATCCTCTCTGCCGGAACATTTGTGGGCGCTATCATAGCGGGCGATGTCGCTGATTATATTGGACGTCGACCTACAATCATTATAGGCTGTGGTATCTTTTCTATTGCAGCAATCTGTGAGATTGCCTCCACAGCATTGCCTCTTATGGTAGCTGGCCGCTTTATTGCTGGCCTTGGGGTTGGTTTTATCTCCGCTACCATCATCTTGTATGTGTCGGAAATTGCGCCCAGAAAAATTCGAGGTGCCATGGTATCCGGTTACCAATTTTGTATTTGCGTTGGCGTTCTTCTGGCCAATTGTGTTGTCTACGCCACAAAAGACCGTGATGACACAGGATCCTATCGTATCCCAATCGGTATTCAATTCTTGTGGTCTACTATTCTCACCATCGGTCTCTTTCTCCTTCCCGAGTCCCCTCGATTCTTTGTGAGAAAAGGTCAAATTTCCAATGCAGCGAAGGCACTCTCAAGAATCCGTTCACAGCCGGTCGAATCCGCATATGTCCAAAATGAATTAGCCGAGATCATTGCGAACTACGAATACGAAAAGCTCGTGACTACCCAGACAACTTATGTCGAGAGCTGGACCTCCTGCTTCACGGGCAGCATTTTAGATGGGTCTTCAAATCTCCGACGCACGCTACTTGGTATTTTCATGCAGATGATGCAGCAGCTTACCGGAATCAGTTTTATAACCTACTTTGGAACTGTCTTCTTCACGTCATTGGGGACCATCTCTAATCCGTTTTTGATTACGCTTGTCATCACGCTCGTCAACACATGTGTAACTCCGATTTCCTTCTGGACCATCGAAAAATTTGGACGTCGCCGAATACTCCTCTTAGGCGCAATTGGAATGGTCGTCAGTCAGCTCTTGGTTGCTATTTTAGGTTCAACCGTTGGCCAAGCAAAGAATGGAAACCATGCCGCTGTTTCTGCCATGATTGCATTCATTTGCTTAAGTATCGCTTCTTTCGCCACCACCTGGGGTCCGGCTGCGTGGGTCGTCGTCGGTGAAATTTTCCCACTCACCATTCGATCACGAGGAATCGGCCTCTCGACGGCATCCAATTGGTTCTGGAATTGCGTAAGGCTTCACACTCTATTCACACCTCACAACGATAGCTGCACATGCTGAAAATTGCTTATTAGATCATTGCGGTCATCACTCCTTACCTGGTTGGAACTAATCCTGGTGATGCCAACCTTGGGCCGAAGGTTTTCTTCATCTGGGGTGGTCTCTGCTGCCTTTCGTTGACGTTCGCATACTTCCTTGTTCCTGAAACTAAGGGTCTCTCCCTGGAACAGATCGACAAAATGTTGGAAGAATCCTCCCCCCGATCCAGCAGCAAATGGGTGCCCTGTAGCACATTTG
Organism: Penicillium sp. BW_162_3FA; assembly: GCA_008931945.1. Lineage (NCBI taxonomy): Eukaryota > Fungi > Ascomycota > Eurotiomycetes > Eurotiales > Aspergillaceae > Penicillium > Penicillium sp. BW_162_3FA. The sequence goes on along the minus strand of MUGJ01000232.1, from coordinate 150,585 downwards.
CTGGCGACATGGGCCTCGCAGCGAGTAAAGAAGAAGGACAAGTCGAACATGCTGAGCAGGTGAACCTTTGACCGTCTTTTGTATGTGTATGGCTGTGCCTCGAGGGCTACGGGTTTGGGCGTTATTTGTCAGAAACAAGGCTCTAGCTACGGAAGTTAATAAATATACAACTTATAAGTCAGCTTAAAGGATATTTCCATATTAATAGTTTCTTAGCTTTAAGTTTAACTATTACTTTATGTCGAATGACAGAAATCGACGTGTACGAACAATGTATGTAAAATTGACATGTGTAAAATTCTCTGTCGAGTACCATGCAACATACATTGTAGAGATTACCGAGTCAATACAAAATGCATGTTAATTGTGACAAATTAACCTGGATTTTCAACATGTTTTTGTTTTTACTTTAGTATATATATATAGGTGAGAGGAGGTGAGAACGGAGTGACAATTTGTCAGGATCCAAGTACTCCTCACTTAGTACTCTGTAGGCATATCTGATTTTACCTTGAGGCCTCCAGTTTAGCCACTCGTGATACAATCTCAAAGCAATATACCAGAAACATGTAGCAGTAGCGCTACGTTTCTCTAAGGCACAGTTGCAAATCCTATTTTGGGGTTATCAACACTTTCAAGCATTTACACCAGCTGGAATTTCTATGATGGTATTTATGCAGTCATTTCATACGGCCCGCTTCGATCATTCATCCTCGAGACAGCATCAGCGTCCATATCCCCTTCAGGTGCGGTGTATACTGAAGATATCGAGTCCGAATCCGAGTCTGAGGGATCACCAACGGTATCTTGAGTACGTTCAGACGGCTCTTCGGGCTTCGGAGTCGGAAAGTCACTTTCACGCCGAGGAAGAATTGTTCTAGGAACGCGACTCTCTTGACTATGACTATGACTATGTGACTGTACTGGCGTATTTCCAGCGGCAGAGCCTCCAGCCCTCGAGGCGCGAGACGGTATCCCCGAAGATCTATGGGGGATTTGAGAGGGAAAGACAGGGATTGGTCGAGGAATGAAGGTGGCCGGCACCGGTGATTCTGCTCTGGCTAGAGGCCGACTCAGAATCCTCCTAGTAGGATCCTGTTCGAGTTGACTTACAGGAGATACCCCACGAGAGTCATTGCGAACGGAAGCAATTTGCGCATTTACTAGCGGTGAGATTTGCTCACCGGGTCGCATACGAATATACGACAAGGGGTCGATGGGCTGGGGAGGTTCAGCCCGGTAACCACGCTCAGGGGTTGTTGAACGACTGCTAGGCAGACCATGCTCTAGAGTTGCAGGTAGCTCCTGAGGCAAAAAGCTTTCGCGGTCTCGTGAATTGGAGGGCTGTGGATATTGAGCGGGATAATTCCCCTGATTCACATTCTGGAGCACACTTGGGGTATGACTTGGAGGCATCAGACCAGAGTCTGCCAAAGCCTGGTTGAGAAGCTTTCCCACCCGAGCCTTGCAGTTCTCGGAGATAATGGCATCTGGAGAGAACCCAATTGTCTCCGGCATGCGAATGACATCTGGGACATCCATGTCGGGTATCCTAGTGCGAGCTAAGAGCGCCTGAAGAACATCCAGATGGCCATGATATGCCGCATAGCGAAAAGGCTGCCAGCCGCCCTCGTCCTTTTTGGATGCCGACGCCCCACGCTCTAGCAGCAGCGAGACCACGGGTAGGTGGCCTGCCATAGCAGCCAAGCATAGAGGAGAGTCATTGCGTGACGTAGCTTGGCGCTTCTGGTAGAGAGGAGATCCTCGATCTAACAGCTTTTGTACTGCAGCCACATGTCCACAGCGACATGCTACACTTAGCGGCCGGTCTCCAACGCTGTCCCGAGCATCTAAGGAAGCTCCTTTGTCACAAAGAAGATCCAGAAGGTGTATTGAGCTTCGCGCTGCTGCAATATGCAAAGGTCTTTGCTGGTGTTGATATTCCGGCGCTTCAATGTCAGCGCCTTCTAAGAGTAACAGCGTCGCTATCTCGACACTGTCTGCCATACAGGCATAATGAAGCGGAGTAAGACCTGTTGCGCATTGGCTGTTGAGGTCGGCACCCTTGCGTAGTAACGGCTCAACGACAGCAAATTGGGTCCGAATAACGGATAAGTGCAAAGCTGTTCGTCCCATTGCATTAACCTTAGCTAGAGATCCTTTCTTCTGACTGAGAATTTTCACCGTCTCTTCATGGCCATTGTACGCAGCCCAATGCAGGGCAGTCATCCCGGTGTCATCCGTACCACTTGACGAAGCGTTTGGTTTAGATTTCAATAGGAATTCGACAGCCTGTGACCGGCCTGCTTCGGCAGCACATATCAATGGTGTCTTGCGATCACGACCGGCAGCTTCTATATTAGCTTTGTGGGCCAGAAGCACTGCAATGGTTTCGACATGGCCTGCTTCGCATGCATAGTGCAATGCCGACATCATGGTAGCGTCCTTGGCCTCAATATCAGCACCATTCGACACAAGCATGTACACAATTTCAGCATCGCCCTGCCTTGCTGCAGTGTGCAAAGTAGTCATTTGATTCTCAGCACGAGTGTTGACCTTTGCATTATGCATAAGCAGCATTTTCAGGGCTTCGTGCTGACTTCGGTCAACGGCAATTCGCAGTGCTGTACGGCCTTGATAGTTTGGAACTTCAGCAATGTTGCTCTCCTCCATGAGTAAGCTTATGACACCGCAATGACCACGCGAAGCTGCAAGATGAAGTGCGGTCCAGCCAGACCCATCGGTCACATCTAGTCGAGCATGATGTCGAATCAAAAGCTCAACAACGTCATCTTTTCCGCAGTGCGCAGCAACAAGCAATGCATTTCGACCTGATGCTTTATGTCGCTCTTCAATGTTAATGCCATATTCGATGAGCCGTGCTACCTCACCTTGGGAGCCGGCCTGGGCGGCCTTCACAACCTGTGGAATAGACGCAGCATCCGCGCCGGTCAGATCAATGCTGATATGGGGATTTTGCTCTCGTCTAGGCTTTACTCTTGTGAAAGCTGTGCCATTGCCTACTTTCGGTGAGCCCTTGGAAGACAAAGAGGCAAGATTTAGACGACTAGAGGTATTCAAGCGAAGTAGAGAAGATATCCTTTCAAGGTTAGAGGCAGATCTTTCAGGTGTCTTCGACGTCTTAGTATCTGACTTGCTCCGGGGAATATTTTGCAAGGTTGGACGCGGTGCATCTTGGTAGGATGTTGCCCTCTTGTGAGCTGGATGTACCGGCGCTGATGGACTAGTGGGTAAGAGAAGATGATGTTGGTGGGGAGGAGTAGTATCAACTGATGGCCGTGTAACGCTGCTATTGCGTGTAGGGGTGTCTGCATAGCCTTCATCTGTGAATGCACTTCGGCCACTATTGCTGTCGGTCTGGCTAATAGAGGCCCTGATTGATGGTACGAGAACATCGTTGAAACCAAAAACCCGGTCACTGGCTGTGAAACTGCTGTTCTGCGAGATGCTTGCCGCGCTAGATGTAGCCTGACTCCGTGCAGATACTAGTGTTTCGGTGTCGTCGCGAACCCTGCGCATGATGAGACGAGTCGTCGCCTGTCTCAACAAGCGGACCTGTTCTTGTGATGTATGACTTGAAGGTTTATAAGCTTCTGTGTGGTTTCCAGATATGAGGGGATATTCTCACCAGTGACAGACTTGGAGTAATAGCTGCAATGCCATCACTTGCGCATGTAGTTTTTCCTGGTGTCCTTTCATAATATCATCTTTCCAAATGACTCTAATGCGCAATCTAAATCCAACTGTGCCGTCATTGCAACTGCCACGAACCAAATTCATCACATCCTCAGACAGAACCTCCATGATGATTCGACAGCCACCCATGGCCGTAACGAGCTGTTCATTAAATTCCTCCGATACCATCACATCGGAAGAACTGAGCCGATGCCATTCCTTCAGACTCGTGAGTGCTGTCTGGATACAACTCAGCTCCTGAATAAGCGAGTGGATTGTAAAGTCGGCATCGCTGAACTTCCCATGTAGTTCATAGAGGCCATGAATAGTTGAAGTAAGTGCGCCTAGAATTTGAACAATTGCCGAAGCAAACCCGATCACAGATATCGGGTCCATGGGGGACTTGAGACATGAAGGACCAAGACATTGCGGGGGCTGAGGGGGGCTGAGATGATTAGCGCCAAATCACATGGGGGGCTGATACATGCACATTGGGAAATACAGGCACAGACGGGAAATGGCGGCAGAATGGCCGCGGGGTCAGTTCTAGGTTATCTAAGCCTCTTCAGCAACCTTGGAACCATGGAACTGCCATGCTAATTTACCTATTCATACCAGCCCGCATAGCTGCAAATATAGTGCTGTATTCATACATAACCAGAAAGAAAAAGCAAAAATAATATACAACAGTAGGGACTTGCTAATGGTCACCCACCTAACTACTAGGTTAAGCTATGCTCGCCAGCGTTTCGGGATAGCCCGCGCTAAGTTTATCAAATGGTTTCACAGAGTTGGTGTAGCTAGGATGACTGTATGCAGCTGCTAAGAACTTCAGTGTTTTAGATCGAACACTATTATTCAACCTACGTTCACTATCCGTTGGCGGATGATGGGCGTCAGTGCATCGGTCGTGCCACAAGTTGCATTATATATATTTGCTAATCAGCCTCAATTTGCTCTCAAGATTAATTTCTTTTCTTTTTCTTTCTCGGTCTCTCGCTCGTTCCCGGGCGCGCATAGATCCCTATACCCAGCAAATTTAAAATTAGGTAGGACATATTACTCACTTATCATTGCTCACTTATCCCTCTTACCCGCAACGCTAAACTCTCCAAGATTCCTAAATTTATTTTACTCTATTATTCTTATCCACACATAACATGATACATAC
>MUGJ01000232.1:130501-145661 GCA_008931945.1 Penicillium sp. BW_162_3FA | reverse complement strand
AATCCTCACTGTTGTATGTTTTGATTTTTTAATTTTCTGATAAATCCCCTTGCCGCCTCCTCAACATCATAGATCAAAGCTGCGGCTTAAGTCCGTTGCAAAATGTAGTGGTCTAGTTCCGAATTACTGAGGATGGAGGACTTTAATAGCAACCTAAGCCATTCTTCGGGTTATTAGGCGCTCGTGGATTTTCCCCAGAACCGATAGGAGAGATATTAGTGTGTATGCTCGGGGGGTAGCTTCGGTCTCTTTTTCCTGGTTTTGGCAACGAGGAGGAGAGTAGAACAAGTCCTTGAGTATTCAACTAAATGTGCGCACACGCTGACCTATATTATAAGAATTCCCTGGCCTCGGTAATTGGGCTGGTTATTAGTGAATTCCCACGATTTAGGCTTGATATCGCGCTGTGATGCCATTCCTTTGAGCCGCCGATTCAGAGTTGCATGAAGTAGATATTTGCGGTAGCTCAGGGACTTAGATTTGGGTCGTTTTGGGTCAGCTTAGAAAGGTAAGATTACTTAGGTTTCTTTTCTTAACAATTCCATTTTGTTGTTGAGGAAAACGCGGTTGAATGTTGGTGATCGCGTTGCGGCGATTTGGTGTCTTACCCGCTTATCTTTCTCACCCGCGTAGGTTTCTTTCGTGATATTTGGCAAGTCACGAATAAATCAAGAATCAATATCTCTTCATTTAACAATCTTCAACTCACATAATCATGCTAGCCCGTTTTAAAAACGCATTCACTCCCTCTACCACTCCTTCTGCGCTCCTTATTATTGGCAAGTTTGGTGCCACAATCCGTGTTCTTCATCTGCTACCCGAGAACGACACCATCGAACGCTTCAGCCTCACAACCCCAGCTACCACCTTCCGACACGGCGGAGCCACAGAGCAGGCGCGCGAGCAGATCGGCGCGGTCACACTTCACGTTGGAGATGGCGAGACTGCCGACAGCTTCCTCGACGACGTTGAGACACGAATCCGTAAGCTACGGAATGATTCCCTAAGCTCGAGCCAGCTACAGATAGGCAGTGTCGAGGTAACTCAGCTAGTGCAAGACTTCCTTCAGCCCGCGGCGCTCGATGCGATTCACGAAAGAGAGGGGCGAGATCGCTCTATACACGCGACGCAGACGTACCCTGTTTTTATTGTTTACATCATGCGCTCGAGGGAAAGGATGATCCCGACTGAGCCGACGAGCTTTCCTTAATGAGTTGCTATTAGTTCTTGCGCCCAAGATATGAATAGTAGTTGTGGTCTTTTGAAACAATATTACGTGCATTATAGTAATACATTAACACAATTTTTATTCCATATATGGCTTGCTTTGTTAGAATACTATATGAGTAAGAGTAGTTAAGCATGTAGTGCAGCTAGTCCATAGAGTAATAGCATATAATATTCAGTCTCTGTATCAATGACATTGAAGACTTGACAATAAATAGTTGGACTACTAAATAGGCAAACTGATCTATTTCATAAGGTGAATAATTTCCGACCATATAGTGAATTTGCTACTTATCGAAGCGTAGACCAGTGTCGCCCGGCCATAGTCATCAAGCCTGCACTCCAGGCTCCATGATCTCAAACTCATCCATATCAGAGTCTAGTCTGACGAGTGCACCGATGGGTAAAGTTAGGAGTGGACTTGTGTGGCCAAAGTCGACGTTCATCAAGATCGGCAGCTCCTCCTCATGATTTCGACCGACGATCACATCAAAAACCTCCTCGATCACGCCAGCAAGCTCATCCTGCATAAGGCCATCATATTTGTATCCTCGCCCAACAACCAACCCCCTAATCTCATGCAACATGCCAGACAGAGCAAGGTCGACAAGGTTATTGCGGAACTGTGACACAGAGTACGGAAGTTGCATATTATCGCCCATCGCAGACTCAAGAAAAAGTATGTTACCTTTCCAGGAGGCAGGAGCGTAGTTAGTCGCCTGAAGTCGCACTACACAGATTATAGTGCCTCCATATAGATTTCCAGTGGCTCGACCTTTCCGGAGCCACCGCCACGACGGCGATTCAACGACTTCACGCACTTTGTCGGATGCCTCATTTCCAAGAAGGAAGTCGCTGTGCTCCACTGAGCAGATAGGCGATCGAGGAAGTGGCCCTACCGGGTTCCCCACATCGGTCAGTACGCGAAGGAAGTGGTCGATTGTGAATTGTATGGGTTTAGAGAAATCAGAAAGATCTGTTAGAACACTAGGTCCGTAGAATGTGCGCAAGCCGGTTCGAGATTGAATCGCATAATGGAGGAAGGTAGTGTCACTGTAGCCGACGAATATCTTCGGATTCGATTTAATAAGGGAATAATCGAGAAAAGGCAGCATTTCATTCGCGTGAGAGCCGCCAATCGTGCAAATAATGGCGGCAATCGTATTGTCGCGGAATGCGGTATGGAATTCCTCGCATCGAATGTGAACAGATTGTGTAATAGTGGTTGTTGTTAGGCTAGTGAAGATGATCTGCACGCGGAAACCTAGAGACTCTAGACAAGCTTTTCCTCGCGCGAGGGGAGTGGGTAGGATGTCATTGAGACGTGCGGAGGGCGAGATAAAGGCGATTTTGTCCCCCCTTTTCAAAGCTTTAGGGATAATTGTGTCCATTTTTTGGGCGCTGAGCAGATATTGTAAGACGAGAGTTAAGGAGGAGGGAATAGGTGGAAATTTGACAGGGAGTCTTATGGTAACTAATATACATAACGAGCCGCGGGTCTCGCGACTTCAGCTCGATATAGCGCCTTGTAGAGCTTGGTTGGTTAGCTAGTGCCGTCATGCTTGACATTCGATAAGCAAGTGATGCATTATCTGCATCGGTGCTCCACACTTTTCACAGGCAGGGATCTTCCGAGCCTGTCCGCTCCTCGACTGGGAGTAGCGGCTGGCCAACGGTTTCATCGGGCATTGCGCGTCCAAATAAAACATTTTCAACAATCAAACCTGTATACCGACTTGAAATATCAGTAACGAGACCTGGAGTTAATTGTTAAATGATCAAATAAGAGCAGTATATTTACTGGGCGAAACTACTAGCCAGTTGACCGTCGTCTCAACTGCAAAAGAGGGACGAACTAATAAATTAGGCATACACATAAATAATAGAACTACTAAAGTTGCAATAGAAATAGTTATAGATAAAGAACCATCAAAACCAATGGAAACTCCGCCATTGATTAACTATACGGCACGATGTAACCCTAACCCTGCTACAAAGCATGTTTCCCCTCTCGGAATTTTCAGCGGGAGAAAGATCTCCCCTCGTGCTACATTGACCTCCATCCATCAATAGGCCCATTCGTAAGGGCGGTTGCACCATCAAAGTCCTCCTAGGCATTTGGAAGCGACTCCAAGGCCCTTACCAAACAGTAGCAGGGGGCAGTATTCTGTAAATTCAGCCGATGTAGCCTGCCGGCGGAAGAACGAGGCATATAAAAAAAAAACACTTCTATCGACTCATTCTGGGAGCTACCTGAGTTCCCTACTTCTGCCATTATCCGCATCAACAATTGCTTGATATGCGTGGTCCTTGCATGTTGTTGCTTCCCCACCGCCACCAACGATCACCATTTGTTCCTGCTAGTGCCCAACTGGACTGTCGACAAGAATGGAAGAATGGATTTTGTACCCCCTCTCAAATCATTTCATTGCCTTCGGGTCCCTATTTGTGTATCAATCTCAACTGCGGCAAATCTTTCCTGCGAAAATAGCATCTCAATCGGCATATCATGGTGCACAGCAACTCTAGTCCTCGTAAATGCTTCATCTGTGGACGAAGCTTTGCCCGAAGGCAAGGGACTGGCCAATCTTAACCTGCAATGGGATCTACCAATACACATGGTGCCAGTGATATCCTGAATCGACATGTGCTTTCCTCCAGATGCAGCCAAGCGGACTCCGCTGGCGTGCCAAGCCTGCCGGCGGCGCAAAACCAAATGTGATTCTGATTATCCATGCGCTATATGTGAAGAGTCTGGGGAGGTATGTATGAGGGAGCCGTCTAGTATGCGAGAACTAATTACAACTGTGAGATTCCATTGCAAACGTTCCCTCGGGGAGGAACAGCGACCGAACAAGGCAACAGAAGAAGAAGGAGAAGAAGAAGAAGAAGACGCCGATGGACTAAGGTTAAGAGTTGTCATCTATGTATTTCAATTTGGGAAAAACCACAATTCGATAAATTATAGATGCCTGAGGTTATGAATGGATGACTCAGAAATTCCTAACCAACCTTATGTCAGTGATTACATATAACTCTATGCCTATTTGGGACTAGTGCCACTCTTATTGATGATGGATAATGATTCCATAATCCCGATGAGATGGATTTCCAAGGTTCTTGAGCCGTCTAGACGACTTGATCTTAAGCTATATAAACCCTCAGGCCCACGTCTGATTTTTTTCTCTAATTACAAAAAAGAATAACATCAATCACATTTTCAATTGTGCTATTATTTGACCGACCTAAAACTAAAACAATGTCGAACCCACTTGCCCACGCCAAGATTGCTCTCCGCCGATCCAGTGAACGTGGATACGCTGAACATGGCGGCTGGCTCAAATCTTTCCATACTTTCAGCTTCGCCAGCTATTACGATCACCGATTCCAGAATTTTGGAAGTCTGCGCGTTCTAAATGAGGACCGTGTTGCAGCGCGCAATGGATTCCCAACGCATCCGCATCGCGATGCGGAAATCTTCAGCTACATCCTGAATGGCGAGCTTACGCACCGGGACAGCATGATTAAGAAGGGCTCCGAGGGGGAGCAAGGGAAACAATTTTACCGAATGAAGCGGGGAGACGTACAATTTACCACAGGCGGAACGGGTCAGTCCTCTCGAACCTCCAATTTACCCGATAGTGAAGCTGACATGAGACAGGAATCGCACACTCGGAGCAGAACGAATCCAACAAGTCGGTTCACTTCCTTCAAATTTGGGCACTTCCCTGGAAGCACGGCCTCAAGCCACAGTACCACACCATGACATTTGGCGAGGAAGCAAAGCGCAAAGCATTTGTTCCTATTTTATCCCCGCTTGCTGCGGGACCCGAAGCTACCCCAGCACAAGAAAATGCTGCCATGCCCAAAATTCCCGGTACTATCCCCATTCATGCAGATTTCGTCATGGGGGCTGGAATTATTGAGCCGGCCTCGACATTTAAGTGGACTGTTGGCGCCGGAGAAGCTGTCGAGTCCAGGAAGAAGCGGAATGTTTACATTCACCTGCCCATGACCAAACAGGGCAAGTCCAAGGTTATGATCGATGGTAGGGAGGATGCCGTTCTTGAGGAGGGCGATGGGGCCTTTGTTACAATGGTAAATGCTGGAGATGCGCTCCGCGTGGAGAGTGTCGGGGAAGTAGAGGCGGAGGTCATTGTGCTGGATAGCAACTGAGAATCACCTCTTTTGAACTGAGCTTTCGTTGATAGCCTTTTATGTATAGTAGGAACTCAAAGACAAATATGAAATATCTGTGCTCGTTTATCAGCTTTTTACGGTGTTCATCTTCTCGTGCATTGTTTCGCACTTATTTGCAACAAGGCCTCCAAGCCCTTGCTCTTAGCTGTGACTTTTTCTGCAGAGTGTGTCATTCTTTCGTGTGATAACAGACAGAAATCAACATCTGTTGGCTGAAAATAGTTGAATTGGTGAGTGCTGAAATTGCCATTGATTGACTTGTTGTGATCAGATCTGGTTCGAGGCACGTGCAATGAGAGGAAATTCATACGACGAAACGACAAGTGTAAAGATTAGGTTTAAATAGCTCAAGTGAGCCAAAATATGGGCGACCGAGTCGAATAATTAGATCCGGTCAACTGGTCAGAAGTGACGAACGTGAGACGGCAGCACCGCAGAGGTCTTTGTGCTTCAACCAATGTTGCCATTCCTTTGCTCCTGGCGATGGAAGATCGAATAAATTGCCGATAAGAAATTTGCCCTTTGGCCTTGGGGGCAGGTTGACTCTCTTCCTTTCTGCAAAGGCTGTTCGCAGAATCGCAATCAGATCTAATGAACCCTAAAATCGCCAACTGTCCAACCGATGCCATATCTTTGCCTACTCTAGGTGACAGACGTTGAGAATCGAGGGTGATAACCAAAAGACTGCTGGTATAAGGAAAAGAGCAAATATTTGTGGGAAGAAGTGGGTACGACGAAGATCCCGATCTGGTCAGCGGCGCTGTACTTCAATTGGTTGAAAACGTCTTTTATCTTACTGGAACAAATGTACATTGCCAGCTATTCAGTCTGATAGTATTTTAATGTGTGAATGTGGTTTGATTTTAAAATATAAGTATTTAAAACCACTATCTAAGCGGAATTGTCGGCGCAAGACCAGGCAGCCGAACCTCCGGACTTCTTGTAGCTTTTGATAATGCTGACAACAGATCCATAAGTACCTCCGATCATCAAGAAAGTTCCAGCTACTATGATAAAAAAGCACCATCCGACCATAAACATCCATCTGGGTGACCGGCGACCCTCCTTACGGCTCCAGTTGTCATATAGCCACATACCACCCATTGGCTGGAAGCACATGGGAGTACCCAGTAAAGCACCCACAAGAGAGACGAGATCACTGAACACGGGAATGGCGCTAGCAATGATATAAGCGACCAAAGCAGTCCCGATAGTGCAGCTAAGCCAGACCACCCAGTGGGTGATAGTGTTGGATGCCAAATGGCGGGAACCTTGTAGGATGCGGACAAAGACGTATTTTCCAGTGATCTAGATAGCTGTTAGCTTCGGTAGAGATTTTTGTTATCAATAGAAAATCATACGTGAATGAATAGTAATGTGCTGACCAACAGGCCTGGCAGAGCAAACCCATAGCTCACTTTCTTGACGACTGGACCAGCAGAGCCAAGAGCAGGGGATGAAACGTATGATCCACAGTAGTAGTAGATAACAATGCCGATCGCAAGATAGAACACCGTGACAACTCCCTGGCAGAGGAAAAGCGATCGATTGAAATGACGGGGCTCCCGCATCTCTGCTGCAATAGAAAAGAATGCTGGAGTACCGGCGTACGCAAACACAATGGTAGATACAGCGGTCATAGCATCGGTAAAGTCTGGATTGTTGACAATTTTGTAGTCAGAAACCCAGACAGCGTCTGTCGGTGCGGCGGTTGGACGAGATTGGATACCAACGGCGACAGTGACGATCATGACTAGGACGATCAGGTTAGATTAGGCGTAAAAGAGCACGAGAGGAATACCCACTTGAAGTCAAGATAGAGAACAGACCAATCCAGGCGAGCCAAGAGAGACGACCTAATGTCTGGATACTACCGAGTATGCATGCTACAATAGCAGCAATGGCAACATAGACTGCCGTGCAAACGGCGTGGTCGGAGACAGCGTTGAGACCGATAGAGATTCCTAGCATTCCCGAGCCGGCGACGAAGACCCACCCTATTGTAAGTCAGCAAGTGACTCTTATGACTTCGTGTATTGTTTATTGTTTTTTTTTTTTAGGATTCAACTCACAGAGAACGAATGCACCTCCGAGTAGGATTCTTCCCGTGCGGCCGAGTAACAGCTCGCCCACATCGTCAATACCGTAAACCTCGCGATGTCGAAGTTTGAAGACACCGATTATGTAGTCGGACCATGTTGTGATGGCTGCAATAGCACATAGGCATATTACGCCAGGAACTATGCCTAATGAATCGAAAGCGACGGGGATTGAAAGGACACCGAGACCAATTTGGGTTTTCATCATCAAGACGGATGTTCCTAGCCATCCTACCTACATTGTATAGAGTGATTAGTACACGGCACCGAAAGGGTTACAAGGTTAGGCAACATACATCGCGATAATTCGGACCTTCTTCGGTGATTTCTCCAAAGACGGCATCATGTTGAGCCTCGAGGACCTCCCCTTCACGTGAAGGGACAGGACTTAATGATTTCTCTTGCTGCTTCTCTGCCATAGTGGAATAATTGCAAAATGCAGATAATGGTAATTAGGGCGGGGATCAGGCCCTTTAAAACCGTCTATCTCGGTTAAGTTTAGATTTCCCGGTCTGCCCGGTCTGCCCAGACCGGTGCGGTGTTTATCGCCTTCAGCCAAGGTTTCAGGCTTCAGGGGCGTCCAGGGGGATCTTAAGATCTGGTGAGCCGTTCCGACACGCCACCCGTGCAGAGATAAAGGCTTGACTGTTATCTTTGGCTTGTAATTAGTCTCTTTTTTTTTCGTTTTTTTAGTCCATCATCTTTATCTTGATCTATGAAACATTTATCTGAACTACGATGAAGTAGTAGTATTTCCGGATTTAGGATCATGGACATTTTCCCCACAACACGTTTTAGTCCAACCTCCCGAGGTCTGCCCACTTTTTCTTAATGCGGGGAAACTCAAAATTACGTCGCTTTGCCTCTCAAATCCCTCACATTCTTGGGGATAACCTCCACTAATTATCTGGGGGTGGGGGCTTGTGGGGGCTTTTCTATCCTTTTTATCCTTTCTCAGAAGGTGGTTCCATACTTAACCAATTGAACTCCTCGAGACTTACCGCTCCAATTTGGAGTACGTGTCATCGACCCCATTTTACGCCCCGTTGTGAGACCCTTTTCTCGGACAAACCTGGGGCCGCATATGGAGACTAACCCATGGATAATCTACCATTACCTAAAAGTTTGAGGGAAGAAATAAGTTACAGGCAGTGACGCAAACCAGTGACTTCTAATGAGTGCAACTTTGACAACCATCATAAGCCTCCACAACATTTAAGGGTCTGTTCGCCTCTAGTTAATATATTTTGCAAGCGAGCCGCCACCCCAACCGAGCCGCCATCTCCAAAACACAAATAATGGTTACACACATCCCAGGGAGACTATGTTTCTCAAGGCGCTGATACATAAATACTGTTCGCGTCCCCAGGCATATATTGTTGTGCCTTCATATTTTCTTATTTACATAATCATTACTTTCATCCATGGATAGTTTTTTGCTTCTCTCTTCAGTAGCAACCGTTCGGTGGGGCTTTCCTAGTTTGGGTATTGGGTATACCTCGCCGAAGTCGAGGTACATTTAGAAGTAAACTGTAACTACAAAGTAAAAAAAGGCCGACGCCGATTCTCATTACGTTTAACTTCCTACTCACATTTTTCACCTTTCGGTGCCTGGCCTAGGAAATTCAGTTTCTGATCCGTCTCATTGAAATATCCCTTATCCGGGGCCATCAATGATCGAAACGTCATATCAACATCGACGTGCTCTAGCTGAGACATACAACTATAGCTCATCCTGGGTAGAATCAAAGCCGCCGCTATTAACAATAACGAGGATTGACTCTGTCGACTCTAGGTCACGGAAAGACATAACGAGATATGCGGGGAGTGTGAGTCCATGCTCGCATGGGATTTGGAGGGAAATGACCTCGCTGCCATGACCTACTGGGTCTGCGATAATTACAACCCAGCTCCTAATAATATTACCATTTGGGCAGGAAGGATCGCTCGACACTGAAATCGTTCGGCATCGGTGGCCTATGATTAATTGGAGCCATGAATGTGTTGAGTAAATCGGGGCGAATCATCTTCTCTTATCTCCATGTCTCCATTAAAGTCGACCGAATAGGTATCTTTGCCTATAACTAGAGTGTGCTAGAACTTGAACAAACCGTACCTGTTGGAGGACTGCTACGGAGGGAATAAAGGAGAAGAAGAATCATGATCTATTGTAACTAGTAAACCAGGGCTTATATACCCTGGTACAACCATCCGAACAAGGCTCAGTCTATAACAAACAAACAAGCATACTTAAGATAATGCTCTAACAATATTTGCGATGGCGGTCTTAGGCCGCACATATTGATGCCTCAGGCATAAACCTCTCTATAGGTAGATGGTCGGCGGATCGAGCCTCTATGGAAATCAACTCTCTCCCTCCCCACTTCTTGGCCCCTATAATTAGTAGATACCACAATAATACTGAATACCACTTATTTAGAATGTGTCTATAGTCATTGGCTGGGACGTGCACTCGACGCTAGAAGTGCTAATTCGGCCAACACTCACGAAGAAATTGTTAAAGTTCTATGGTTTATCCCTCCTCAAAGGATTTGACGCTTGAATATAATACCTGTAAATTGGAAGATATCTAAAGCGTGAGAAAAAAGAGAGGTTTCTATTGAGAGCCCCGTGCCTTGGGCGTTACCTAGGTAGGCTAAGAATCTCCTCCCACATAGCTCTTTCTCAGTGCAGCAGTCAAATTTCGGCCTTATCGATCATCACATCATCACGGTATCTTATGCGCCAATTTCTGACTTCCACGCCGCTCTACAGCGCTGGATGTCATAGATCATACCATCCAACCCCGCTCGGACCTTTCGCTCGACGCACACCAAAACGCCTGATAGGCCGTCAAGTCTCCGCATCGCACACCATTATGCGCACTAACTTGGGAAGAAGAGAATACATACTCCATCGGCGCGGGGAGCGTGAGGTGAGTTGAAGACAAAATAGGCACTATCATCAAGACCGAGGGACAATGTACAAAGGAAATTTGATTGATAGTGTGCAATGTTACGAGAACCCTTTAGGTGTCCCAACGACAGACCTAGAGGTTTGATATGTCGTATAGTGCAAGCGACCATCCTGCGACTGATCATTCAACGACCCTCCATCCGCCGATCCAGGTCTCTGGTCCAATTGCGTGAGCGGAAACTCACTATCCATCTCATCTATGCCATACGCCCGTTTCGCCGTACTATTCTTGCTCAGGACGGGTCCCGTCGACGGCTGCGTCGAGTATGGAGCACGGACACTAGAGAACAAGGACGGAAAAGCGGCCTTAAGAATCGGTCGGAGCATGGGCGCGCAGGAATTTGAAATGGCAAGAGCGGGCTCTGTGACACTCCAGAAGGCAGCCCAGATCATGGAGTAGGACAAATCGGAGAAATCGACGGTGGTGAGAACACGGATTCGGATGATGGTGATGGAGGAAATACTGTGCGATATTGATTAAAATTTTGGGATGGGGACCCTGGGGGGAAAAGGAGAGCGAAAAAAACGTACAAGATACCCAGTCCAAAGATTCCAACCACCGCCAGCTTAGTCGCAAGAGACATCTGCAATTTCCAGACAAAGCGAATTGGTAATGCCATGATCATCACATCGGTGAGAAGGTTAAAAGCTCCAATTGTCGAAAATGCCACATTCTGACTTGCACAATGACCAGGCAGTGTCGGGTTCCAATTCCTTTCGAAGGGTGTGCAGATTAGGAAAATCTGGAGCATACTCCCCGTCCAGTACGCACCCGCACAGCCCATACAGACCCAGGTCAGGATGCGGAATTCCCTAGACACAAAGATCCGCAGGTAGAAGGCGAGATAGGAGAATTTAGCCAGGACCATGGCGTTGTAGTAGACGATTTGGTAAACCATGAGCATTTTGGCAATCAACACAGCATTCTCCGGGGGGATAGTCGTGATGTGGTGTCGCATCCCGACACGAGCATAGTGGAAATGCATTGCGAGCATTCCATATGTGTGAAATAGCCCTGCGACGCAGCATGCATCGTCCCATCCTATATGGTTTTTTCGAATTCGTCGGGAGACGCCGCGCAATATTACCAGGACAGTGGCAAGTGCGACGAAGATTGTGTTGGCGATGAGCTGGTCGCGCACGATAGGGAAGGCGAAGACATTATATAATTGCATTTTCCCATTCGTCAAGTCTGAATTTTTCGTACCCTGTATATATACTTTGTAAAATATAAAAGGTGAAGAAACTTTAAGAGCCGTCAATAGCTGTCAGTGTCCGGGTAACAACCCCGATTGTCTCCATCTACTGTACAAAGTACTACACATTAGAGTTCCAGACTAACTGTTAATTGACCAGATAAAAAGATCAGCAGGAGATTATGGATCTCTATAGCGGGCCGTTTTTTTTTAGCCCGGAATTATTTGCCGGACTAGGACTTGAAGGCTGAAGAAATCGACTGTCATTGGAAAGAGTATTAACTAGTCCAACTAGTTGAAGCCAAGTCAAACTTGCAAATACCAATTCCCCTTTTGTATCCATTGGCTCGCTTATGAACAAATAATACTCCGTAAACCACCTCACTAAGGTGGATACTAACCTCACTGAGGGGTATAAGCGATTTTTTGAGCAAATTACGGAGTACTGAGTGTGAAGCTAGCAACGTATGTAACAGCTAACTTGAAACTAACAAGATTTGGGAATATCGTACTCCCTAAATGCCGCGTATCCGCTGTCAGTCAATCAGCAGTCAGTCCACTCTAGATCCTCCCAAAATATTTCTATAATCGTCACTTCCCCTCCATAGTAATTAAAGATTGTCCAGCTGCAAGATGGATGACTACGACTACATTATCATCGGCGCAGGAATCGGCGGTCTTGTTTTGGCAAATCGTCTAAGCCAAGATGTCTCCATCAAGGTCCTCCTCATTGAAGCTGGCGCCAATCGGATGGGCGATCCTCGCATCGAGACCCCTGGATTTTTAGGCACGATGTATGGCAACCCAGACTTTGATTGGGATTACATGAGTGTTCCGCAAGTATGTCCACCCTCGACATCGCCTTCTCGTATCTGAAGCTAATTCATGCATAGATCCATGCAAAAAACCGCCAGATCGGCCAGCCACGCGGTCGCGTCGTCGGTGGATCCTCTGCATTGAATTTTTCTGCAGTTGTATACCCTACCGCATCAAATTTTGCTGCATGGCAGGCACTAGGAAATGAGGGCTGGGGCGCCGAGGATATGGCCCCTTATCTTCGCAAATTCCACTCGTACGCCGCGCCCAGCGAGGCGACGGCAGAACTACTCGGCACAAGCCGGTACATGAAAGTCGATAACCAAGGATGTACCGGTCCTGTCCCTGTATCTCTACCAGATGTGTATGGGCCGTTTAACAAAGCCTGGAACGAGACATTTGCGCAGTTGGGCTGGGAAACAGAGGCTGATCCACTTGATGGCCACAAACTGGGCGCTTTTACTTCCCCGCTAAGCGTCGATGCCGAGACGGGGAGAAGAGGGTACGCAGCGGCATACTACTCCCCCGAGGTCGCGGCACGGCCGAACCTGCGACTTCTTGCAGAGACGATGGTTGAACGAATCCTCTTCACTCAACAAGATGGAGATGTTATCGCCACAGGTGTGCAGGTCAAGACTAAAGACAGTTCATACGAGATCAAGGCAAAGAAAGAAGTGATTCTCTGCGCAGGCAGTCTGAATTCCCCTCAATTGCTCGAGCTCTCGGGCATCGGCCGTGCAGATCTTCTCCAAGCCCATGGAATCCCGGTAGTTATTGACAACCCGGCCGTGGGCGAGAACCTCCAAGACCATGCTATCACAAGCATCAACTTTGAGGTCGCCGATGACCAGGTCTCGGGCGATATCCTGCGCGATCCAAACGTCGTCCAGGCACTCATCAAGCTCTACGAGGAGACACACGGGGGCCCGCTGGCAGGCATGCCCCTCAGCATGGCCTATCTCCCCTTGATGGATGGAACTGGTGCCATACCGAAAGAACAAATCGAGGCCTTGCTCTCCAAATACCTCGACAATGATAACACCCCAGCCAACCTGCAATCGCAGTATTCTCATATCCGCAAGATGCTCCTCCAAAGCGATGGCCCATCCTCGCACTACCTCTTCCTCCCTGCCCAACTCCACATGAACCCAGGCAAAACAACACTCGCCGACGTGCTGGTCAAAACTCTCCCGGAGAACTACATCTCCGTCATGGTGCTGCACAACCACCCATTCTCGCGCGGTTCGGTTCATATTTCCTCTGGGAATAGTGAAGATAAGCCCACCTACGACCCGAACCTGCTCTCGCACCCGCTCGATCTAGAGATCATGGCTCGGCAGTTGCAGTTCGTGGGCCGTATTGCTGAGACTGCGCCATTCTCTACTCTGCTCAAGGCCGGGAAACGCATGCCTGAGAATACGACCGATTTGAGTGATCTGGACCACGTGAAGGATGTCGTGATGGATCGCTTGTATACGTGTTTCCACCCCGCGGGCTCGTGTGCTATGTTGCCGAGGGAGATTGGGGGCGTTGTTGATTCTGAGTTGAAGGTTTACGGAACGAAGAATCTGAGGGTTGTTGATGCTAGTATTTTCCCGCTTGAGCCTAGTGGCAATATTCAGGCTACTGTTTATGCGGTTGCAGAGCGGGCGGCAGATTTGATTAATCCTTGAAGTCAAAGTCGGGGTTGAGGTTTTATATTGCATGGCGGGTGGATATGGGACATGATCTCTAGTTGTGAATACCTCCCTCATAGAACATTTTTGTTTCGCTAGACTACATGGTTATGGGCAAATTGAAACTATTGTTTTACAGCGAGACGGTCCAGAAAAGTGATATACAATGAAGTCCTCCAACATATTACCATGCGACGTCTCCCTCTCTTGACAGCGACTATGAGGTAAATTAAATCTTTAGCACAAATGATTGATTGGAGAAAGAACTAAAAATAGCAACGGGAACTAGAGAGGAGTTTCATAATATCCCTCTTTCTACTCCGTATTTTCTGCCTAAACAGTGCGCTAGGGACGGAAAGCCCTCACCCGAGACTACTCCGCCACATGGCGTTACGGATGAAAGAATAAAAGGGGCCCACAGGTCACAGGATATCGGTTGACTCAACGAGGATAGTTGTCTTCGTGGAGAGTATTGACTGAGTCTTTCATAGACAACCACAATACCGCCTTCTAGATCCGTCACGATGGCAGAATATTTCCATGGTTGAATGCGTCGGCTCGGGCCGATAATCCAACCAACAATTCTAAATTGTTCAGTTCAGAAATCAGGATCATAGAACCATGACATCTTCGGGTATAGCCTTAGTTCAATGTTGAGACTTGCACTGTTGATAAACGCTCGTATTCCTTCAAACATGTCTCTACTTATACACGGCTTTTGGCAAAGGCGAGCAATGATTGGTCCTATATTACGGCACTAAGATGCACCGTAATCACTTAGGCGCACTCTCGGTGGGATGGATCTCAGGTATTCCAACACCGGTCTCGGGACTTTGGCAGAGTTGTTACTGCTAATATGATTCAGCAACTGGTGTAAGTCGTAGTTGGCCTCCAAAATGCGCTCGTTGGTGTTGCGTGCAAAATTTTCGCGGCCCCCTGAGAGGAGCGGTGTTACAACCGCCCCTGGACT
>MUGJ01000232.1:104192-130456 GCA_008931945.1 Penicillium sp. BW_162_3FA | reverse complement strand
ATATATAGTGCGTGTCATGACAAGCGGCCATTTTTTACTCACACATCTACATACAAGTTTCCCAGACTATTTTTGTTTTTCTGCTGGTCTCTATATCCTCTATCTCTCAGAAACGGATATAGACGTATTCGCCCGCATAACACTCCTCCGCACTCCGTACGGAGTACATATTCCCTACATGAATAAGCCCTAGAGCGGAGCAACGCTAAAGCCCCCCCACTTCTTCGCTGCATATGTTTATTTTAATATTTGCGAATTTCCCACCTTTTTTTGGCCAAGATGAGCTTTCTATAAGAATGCCCTCCAATGTTTCTACTCCTGGGTATATGTCTGCTCGCGCAGCCTTCGCAAGCCAGCACGAACACTAATCTCGAAGGCTGGCAATTTGATGACAACTCCCGATCAACATGGACGATAGTGTGGACAGGCTTTTCTACGATCCTTGCCTGCACGTGGACTGTTCTCCGCGTCGATGTCTCACCCCGCAGCTGGAATGGAGTCCAGCGCAACGCCGTCAAAATCTTCCTATGGCTACTAACCGTGCTCTGTCCCGAGGTGATAGCTTGGGGCGCAGTAGTTGAGATGTTTGCGGCGAGGAGTATAGCTATTTCTTGCAATTCTACTCAGTCTTTGGTGAATGGGCCAAAAGACGAAGTCCAAAGACAGCCGGTGCCCTCTTGGAGTATCACTCAGGGGTATTGTGTCAAAATGGGCGGCCTAGCTTTACAGACGCAGGACGACTGGCTGTATACCGTTACACCGAGGAATATACTGGTGTTTATCCGAGCTGGGATGATTACTAGCTCTGATTTTCATGATGATGATATCCAAGACCGAGCGAAGGTTGATGCCCTGGGTATGGTGTTTACGGTTTTACAGAGCCTCTAGGCGATGTGCAATATCGTAACACGAGCGGCTTACTCGCTGTCCATATCGCCGCTTGAGCTTGTGACGGTCGCGTATGTCGCCTGTGGAATGTTTCTTTGTGGCTTCTGGTGGAACAAGCCCAAGGATATGGCTACCACAATCAACATACCCTTGCGATATAGACGAGACAATATCCCGGAGGAAGTCCGGCGGGCTATGGATGCAAGTCCGCAGAGCTGGGTTCACCTGCGAGGTCTTCCCTCTGAGGGTACACCTCCGCCCGCGCCAAGGGATAGCTCAGGGCGTTTCACTTTTTTCTTTGCCGATGGACCGGCGCGGTTTCCTTCTCCTAATGAAGATAGTGCAATCCGATTATCTCATGGTGGAAAAGCTTTAACTGCTGTCTTTGCCACGTTCATTGCTATTTCTTCTAGTGGGATTCATGTCGCTGGGTAAGTGATATATATATCCATACCTCGGTCTAGCCAGGACTGATACTCAAAATTTATAGATGGAATTTCACCTTCCCTACAGAAGCCGAAAAGATCGCGTGGCGAGTTTTCACGTTAATTGCGATTTCATCGTCTTTCACCCCACTGGTTGTTGCCCAAGGGCCTCTCATCGCTGTGTGGCTTGCGGGCAAGAAACTGCTCCCTTCGTGCATGAAGAGCCTGGGGGATCTGAATTCTCCCGTCACAATCCTTGAGATTGTGCTTGCCGATGGATCATTGTATTTGTATTTTATAGCTCGTTTTGGGACCCTCGCGCTTATGCTCTCATCGTTGAGGGCGCTTCCGGCTGATTCTTACATTACCCCGGATTGGTTGTCTAGCATCCCGCATATATAGAGTTGGAGTTGTGACTATGTAGGAGGGGAAAAAGAATAGGAATTAGGGGTTATAATAATCTACTCCGTACAAAGATTTTTAATAAAAAGTTTAATTAATTCTCGTATAGGAAAAGAAAATAAGCAAAAAAGCAAAAACAGAAACAAAAACAAAAAAAGACATGATAAGAGTGGGATTCGAACCCACGCCTCTTGCGAGACCAGGAAACTATTGCTAGTTGTGAAGTCAAGGTATACCTTAACCTGGCGCCTTAGACCAACTCGGCCATCTTACCAGTGAGGGATGAAAGGAGGTGGCTGGTATTGATTCACATCTGATCCCTTCATTCCAAATTCACAAAACAAAACAAAAGTGGCAACTCCAGACCGGATTGCCTCGGGTGGGGCTTTCCCATTTCAGCTATGATCTCACAGATCGTATCAATAGATTGAACCTGTACTTTTCAGTCCGCCAGAGTTTTCATTCTTCAGCTCTACTCCGTACAGGGAAACCCCATGCCATGTCTTTGTTTTGATCTTTAAAAAAAGATCCCCGAGAGCATAACAAAATTCCCGAAAGGGGTCAGTGCCCATCGGCAGAAGAACGTTCTCGGCCCCGAAATCGGAAGCGGATAGCTCTGACGCAAGGCGCTTTTTATTATTAGACGGTCACAACCTTCCAAAGCTGGGAACAGACTGGTCCACTACCAAAAACAAACTAATCAGATGCCAAAAGGACTATTCCATATGGCTCTTTGCAGTCGCAGGAAGGTGGACACCCTTCAGGGGTGGCGGTTTGAGTCCACATGATGTAATATTCGCCCAGCACATTTTCCAGGATCAGCGGTCAAAACCAGCGGTGACCCTCGCATGCTGGTCGATTTAGCCGCAAACCTTTCATCTTTTTTTTTTCAAGCTCACTCCTTTTTTTTTCCAATCCCTCTGATCACAATGGCAGCCCTGAAGCTCAGTACCAAGAACCTGGCAGCCATTGGGAAGCTAGGCAAAGGAAAGATCCAAATCCCAACCCACCGTGACATCAATCGCACCCGCAATGTCCCAGTTAAGGAGGGAATCGTCCATGTCGGTGTTGGCGGCTTCCACAGAGCTCACCTGGCTGTCTACGTCGACCAATTGATGGAGAAGCATGGTGAGACTGACTACGCAATCTGCGGCGTTGGCTTGCAACCCTTCGATGCTGGCATGCGTGATGTCTTGAGAGAGCAGGACCACCTCTACACCGTCATGGAACGCTCTGACAAAGGAAGCTTTGCCCACGTTGTTGGATGCATTAATTCCTACCTCTTTGCTCCGGACAACCGCAAAGCCGTCATCGACAAGATGGCTCACCCTGATACCCGTATTGTGTCGCTCACCATCACCGAGAGCGGTTACTACTACAACGAAAACACCCACGAGCTGATAAGTGACCACCCCGATATCGAGGCCGACCTCAAAAACGTGAACGCACCGTCCACAACCTTCGGTTTCCTCTACGCTGCCCTGGCACAACGCTACCGGAACAAACAAGATCCCTTTACCGTCATGTCGTGCGATAACATGCAGAAGAACGGCTCCATCACACGCAACATGCTAGTGTCATTCGCACGCCTGCACAACCCCACGATTGCGGATTGGATTGCCGAGAAAGGCGCCTTCCCCAACGCCATGGTCGACCGCATCACACCTCAGACATCACAGAATGACAAGGATACACTAGCGAAGGAGTTTGGAATTGAAGACGCATGGCCCGTCGTCACAGAGCCCTTTATGCAATGGGTGATCGAGGACCAGTTCTCCAACGAACGTCCAGAATTCGAGAAGGTCGGTGTCCAGGTTGTCAAGAATGTCCACGACGTAGAGCAGTTCGAGAAGCACAAGCTCCGTCTGCTCAATGGCAGCCACTCGGCCATCGGATACCCGGGTCAACTGGCAGGCTTCAAATACGTCCACGAAGTCATGAACAACCCCCAGCTGCGCAAGTTGGTGTGGGAGATGATGCAGGAGGAGGTGAAGCCACACCTGCCCGATATTCCCGGTGTCAACATCGACGACTATTGCAAAACGCTCATGAAGCGCTTCTCCAACTCCACAATCATGGACCAGCTGCCTCGCGTCTGCCTCAATGCCTCCGGCAAGATCCCACAGTTTATCATGCCGTCCATTGCCGAGGCGATCATGGCGAGCAAGGAAGAGAAACGCGATTACCCCTTCCGCCGCCTGTGTTTCGTCGCGGCTTCTTGGTTCCTATATATCCGAGGTGTGGATGACCACGGCGCGAAATTCGCCGTCGTTGACCCCATGCTTGATGAGCTCCTGGCTGCCGCTGGGGATGACAAGGGCCCCCACGGGCTGCTCCAAATCAAGAGCCTCTTCGGTGACGACTTGCGCGGATATAAACGGTTCACCGATGAGATGGAGAAGGCCATGAAGGACATCTCTGAAAAGGGTGTTCTGGAAACACTCAAGGAGTACTTCCCTGAGGACGCCAACTAATCGCTGTTGGTTTTGGCGAAAAAGTTACATGTTGCGTCTTGTGAGCGTTGTTTTACATTTTCTTTACATGCGTCCTGAGGAGTGGATATACCTGGGAGAAAATACGGCATAAAGATAGACGGTAGAAAAAATCTATCTAACTATTATGTATGTACTTGTATATTGGGATGGATCTCACTCTTTGGAGAGGCCTGTCGGATTTGGTTGGGACGAGTTGTTTTTTTAGGAATGTTTATTTTGAGCTACACAAATTTTGTGGGGCGGGGATATAGCCATGGAGGTCTATGATGTTTAGATAGACCAACGTGAATTTTAATAATTACATTGATATTCGATATACTTCGGGAGCAACTTTCCAAGTGTCAGTATGTGGAGTAGACACCTTGTGGTCCCGGGGATCACCTTCTCTCGATGAGCGTGCTCAATTTTACATGGACAAAGAGAGATGAGCGCTTCACAAAAAAAAAGCAAAGTGAGACCGAGGAAAATTGGAGAACGTCACCTGGACATGCTCAAGCCAATCGTCTTATTCTCTGAGCTATCAACATGGCTCAATGACAACACGAAATCCATAGCCAATCAAGTAGTCGATAGTTATCGATTTGGGATTTTAATAGAATTCATATATATTAAGTGACCAATTCATACCTACAACTTAGGTATGTGATATGTGGTAGTTACCAAAATACAAGCTTATATGCTAGAAAAAGGAGGATTGGTTTAAAATATTTCATCAGTGGATTTTGAAGTAGTATCCGGGATAATAGAACACCCGCTAACAGTTTAAATAAGGAGTATGTATATAAACAATGTTACAGAAAAAAAAAAAAGCAAATCCCACAATTCCAATTTGGATAGGGGGCTATGTAAGAAAGTAAAAAAAAAACCAAGTCTAAATCATGAATATGCAAATAAATCAAACAGTTTACAGCATGATCATGAAGGCACCAGAGGCAACAGCAGCGACGGCATAAGCACCGGCCTGCCAGACACCAATGTGCACAGCCTGGGGAACAGTACCGGCAGCAATACCAGAGGAGGTAGCACCACCAGCAGAGGCAGAGCCAGAAGCAGCAGCACCAGTGCTAGCAGCAAGACCACCGCTGACAGCACCAGTACCAGCCGAGCCAGCAGCACTCATCTGAGTAGCACAGGAGCCAGAGGCAGAGGTAGACTTCTTGGTCTTAGCGACACCATTGAAGCCACAAGCCTCGCTACCAGCCTTGCCCTTGTTCTTCTGGTAGTAGACGTTCATGGCCCAGGCCAGACGCTGCTTAGCCGAGCACATGGAGTAAGCACCGTAGGTACCGGAAGTAGCGTTGGACTTGACTCCGTTCATGACACCGTCCTCGCCACCGAGGTAGCTGAAGGTAGTTCCGACCTGCTTGTCGGTGATGTCGGAGTTGGGGACACACTCGAGGGAGTTGTACATGCACTCGCAGAGGTCAGCGTTGGGCGAGGGGGGCAGCTTGCTAGCGGCGTTCCAGTCCGAGCCGATGGTGGGACAGCTACGGCCGACAGTGGTGGAGACGCTGTATTTGGCGGATTCCACGCCGGTCGGGGTGGCCGAGGCCATTTGCTTGGAGAGGTTGCTGAAGTCAGGGAGGGTCTTGACGTCGTCGCCAGAGGCGGAGACGAGACCGTACTTGTTGGCTTCTTCGTAGTACATGTAGACGATACCACCGGACCAGACGTCGGTCATCTTGTCGCTGTACAGGACGGGGACGTCGGTGAACTTGCGGGGACGGACTTCGTTGCAGCCGTATTCGGAGAAGAAGGCGGGGACGGGGTAGTCTTTGAATTCCTTGGTGCGCTCCTCGTAGCCGGACTTCTGGAAGGTGGAGTCACCGCACCACTCGTAGATGTTGTAGCCGAAGAAGTCGATGGAGTCGGCGGCTTCGTCGCAGATCAGGTAGTTGGAGACGGCTTCGCGGACGGTGGCATCGTCATCGGTGGCGTAACCGACGGCGAGGGAGCTGCGGTACTTTTTCTGCTTGATGTAGGACTTCATGTCGCGGACAGCGGCCTTGACGTATGCCATGGAGTTGGTGTTGTTGACCTTGTTGGCGACTTCGTTTCCGGCGAAGAAGCCGATGACGTTAGGGTACTTGGCGAAGGCATCGACGACCTGGGAGTAGCGAGTGAAGAGATCCGAGTTCCAGGTAGGGTCGTCGGATACGATGGATTCGCTGGGCGAGGACAAATCGGTGATGAGGTAGATACCGGCATTGGCGAGGGCGGTCATACACTCATCGTGGTCCTTGCTGGGGTCGACGGCGTAGGTACGGACAACGTTGGTGCGCAGTTGGGTCAGGTAGGGAATATCGCGCTTGCAGCTGTCGATGGCCAGCGGGTCGGTGTATGAGTCGGTACCGGAAGCACCGTTGCGACCAGTGAAGTTGGGCTGGTAGGCAACACCACGGATGAAGAATTCGGTGCCGTTGTTGGAGTAGAAGAACTTCTTGCCCTTAATCTCAATAGAGGGGACATCGGCAGCCATGGCCGCTCCCAGAAGGGAGAGACCAGCAATGATAGAGGCCTTCATTGTGCAAGGGAAATGAAATCCTAAAGAATGTCTGACGGGTACACACCGTCTATTAAGGATAGCGAATGTAAATAAGAAAAATAAAGAGAAAATGTAGGTCGGTGGTAGGAAAGGAAGAGAAGAAAAGAGACCCTGGAAGGGGGGGAAAGTGGAGAACCCAAGGGGTTGTTGTACGCGCATTCATGTGGGTAAATCGGGTTGCATATCATCATTATTTCTCTATTTGTTTTCTATATTTGTTTTCAGTAAATCAATTGAAAGATCTGATTGGCAATATCAAGAGAAACAAAGTGGAAGAAGTTGATATTCCCCCGGTCATTGGCCCTTATACTCCACCTCTCTCCCACATCTCCACTGTCCCTGCGCTGGTCCTCTACTAATCCTCCACTGTCCCTCCACTGTCCCTCCACTATTCCCTTCTTTCAAGCCTTTTCCGTTACATCCTTTGCTTATTTGCCACTGCCCCTGAAACAAGCGTATGCGCTAGTAAACCCGTGGACGGCCGACGGTGCACTAAGGACCCTGGTGAACCCTGACTGGAGGGGATGGAATCTCACATTCAATTTTTTGGTATTAATCTATTTTGTATGTATCTTTTTTCTCATTCAGACACGGCTCGCAATGTGTAATATACAATGTTGTATAATGGACAATATGTTCAACATGGCAAAGCTTGTTCGTTGCCAAGGGCGATCAATGCTATGACGTCGCTTGGTATGAATTCTGGGCATCCTTGGCTAAGGCTTGTCAACTGTGTCAATTGTGTCAGTTAAAACGGAAATACAGGTATCAAAATCTACGCCTCAAAGAGTTTGTGCACCGAGTAGGCACTACTCCGTACTTCTGGGACATTTTGGCCCAATGTCTCACTTTACGAGTATCTATGATTTGTGACAAAAATAGTCGGCTGTCTATGCGGTCTTATTATGTCTTATCCAGTAAATTTCTATTCATCTTATTTTCACTCGAGACAAAAACTAGTCACATACAAAGTACACATGTGCCGATATCGATCACATCCTCAAATTTGCAGGGGCGATCAGACGGCAGAGTAAGCACCGATATTTCCACCCATTAGGTTATCATAGCCCTTTTCTCTATGTTGTAAACTCCGTATGGATAATTGCATAACCCGGGTCTTTTTTTCTAATAAAAAAACAAAAAAAAAAAAGACAACCTACGGAGTACAGCATAGAGCCAACCGCAGACCGTCCCATTCGAGGCCAGGACTAGGCAGTGCAGCTCAGGGGTATCTGCACCCCTGAATATCATAGATCACGTCAAAAGCGGGTCCGGTTTGAGCATACGATATACGGGGTACTAGAAAGTCAGTCCCTTCCCGTTCGGGGCTTCATCGTACATATTTTGCTCTACCAAGCTTTGTGGCGACTGAATAACCCGCTTGGTATGGAGTCTGGGTGGATTCTTTGCTCCATTATCAGTATGTTGTATGAGATATTTTCTGGTCATTGGGGCTGAGACAAAACTCTTTTTACGTCGTACAGGGTAGATGTTTACTTTGTTTTTTTTTTCTCGCTACGAACCAATAGAGACTGATCCCCCTTTGTCGTTTAAACCGGGGTACACGTTGAACATGACCGTTGAATACATATATACAGCACGTATTCCGTACAGGGCCTCCATCCTGGACATTGATACTGTGCTCTACACCCTTGTAATGGACCGACCTAACGCATCAAAAGATACGTCATGTCCAAAATCCAGAATCTGTTTATTCAACTCGGTGCTGTTATAGCCGGAAGTGGGATCAAACCAGTATGCCCGGGTAATATTGTGTGCGATGCTCGCTCCCACACGGTTGGGGATGGTAGATAGGCATTTGACGAGTGTCTTGTAAACGAGGCCCGTTCGTTCTATCAGGCGGGGAGCAAGAGCCAGGGGCTAATCAACGACCAAACCTGGCTAGTGTCGAAGACCTCCGGGATTCGCAACACTATACTCCGTATAATCTTAAGAGCAGATTCCATTTATTTGACCACGAGAATTTTCCTGCAATGCTCGATTCCCGGAAAACCCCTTTTCACCCTCACGTTATCAGCCAAATCTTGGAGCGTCGTAGTTTTGCGGTCTACTTCAACTAGGGATGGGCAATAGGGCTCTCCACAAGTTCCAATAAGCAAAGCTTCAAGTGAGATGTATCCTCTATTTCAAAGATTGAGAATACGAACAATCTGAACCAGAGAGATTTCAAATGAAGTTCATAGACACAAAGCCCTCCAGCCCTGCCCAGCCCTGCCCAGGTCTCCCAGGTCGCTCAGGTGGAGAGGTCATGGCTCGAAGCGGCTAGCGCGAGGTAGGCAGCAACCATTTTCGGCCCTTTAAACGTGCCCCAAAATCCATAGGGCTGAACTTTTCTTTTCCTTTTCGGTGAATTTCTTAACACTTTGCCCATTTACTTGGACCCTTTTGACTTTCTCTTTACTCTGCCTCCTCACTCTGCCTCGCTCTACCCTTCGCTTCAGCAACTGTCCGACCGCAGACTTTACGGCACAGGCACCAACGCAACAGAACTGGAAAGATGACAACCAACTACGTCGGCAGTGCAGCTGAGCGAGCTGAGTGTTCGTGGATATATATCTCCTCGGGATGATGACGGCCGTTTACTTTGCTAGGGTCAAAGAGCGAGTGCAAGCCACTGACGCCCATAGTATCTGCCCGAGGCCTATTTGATCATTGATCATGATCTCATCACGAAGAGTCAGCCTATAACAAGTGTCAATATTGACCTCGGGATGCCTTATGATAGGATTACAATCCCTTGTTGGGGGAGCGTGTCCCCTCCCAGAACACTCTAAGGGCTCCCCGGGCCCGAGGGCACCTGCTTAGGTGACCACGGGAGCCCTGGCGCTGCCCAGCGCTTACATGGGCACCAACCAACAACCTTGAAAACCACACCATGAAAACCACACTTTGAAAATGAACACGTGATTGTTTCATCATGCGTCTGGCTTGGGGAAGCAACACTATGACAAAAAGGAAAAGGGGGTTGTGGCGTTTAGGCGTGTTGTGGAAATCGATACTCAAGATTTGATTGATCCAAACACTGCCAAGAGCGGGTCAAAACCCCCTATACAATTTGCGTGGGATGAAATTTGCTCCAATAAATGGAAGACCCATATTTGTGGCCTGGTTTTTGTGCCACGATTGCACCGCTACATCGTATGTCAACATCTGCAGGAATGCCCGAAGAAATTCAACAGATGCGGTGTGACCATACTATTTGAAGACTGCAGAATGGGCGATCTCAAAGAAATAAGTTTATGCCAAGTCACCCAAGCACAGAGAACAAAGCTTCCACTGACGAAGCTTTCGGTTCCAAGGTTTTGAGTGGCGCTGGAGTTTCATGGATCCAGCGCATCAACATTCACGATTTCACGATATCTGACGCAGTCGGCGCAAGGATTTATAAAAATTGGGCTTGAAGCAAATACTTATTCTGACCGGTTCTTTGCCAACTACCAACTACCCTTTATACCAACAAGTCTCGCGACCCGAGCGTTGTTTTTTTTCTTCTAGACGCCAAGCATATAGTATTTACTCCACTATACACACTATACCAATACGCACCACCAGTGTGGCTGTGTTTTTCAAGTCTTCTCGAAGTCTGTTTCCTAAAGACACCCAGGAAATTGTTACCAGGCAATTTCTATCCCTTCATTTTCGAGTCACTCCTTTTGCTCTCTTCCTCACCGTCCTCATTTCATAATTGTCACTCGTTTAGTCTTTGTTGACTTCCCAGCCTACCCCTTGCTTTGCGCGTGGTTCTCACCGTTCCCCTGTGCGCGTTCCATTTTTGGATCTCCTTTGAACACCACGGATCCGCCATTCATCATTCTGCTGTGGCTGTATTTTGAGGCAAATCCACATCTAGCGCTTAAACTGCCGTAATCGCTTCAGCCTGTGAACCAGCTGAGCTGAGCTACCCACAACTCAAACTTGTTAGTAAGTACGTGTTCCCCCGGCTCTTCTCAATAGGCATCCGTCCTAGACATCACAGGTCCAAGCCACGCTTTGTGGCGCGTGTTATTTGGGCCAAATATAACCTCCAAGGCTCACTATTGCTCTGTTTCCACCCAATCGCTGTGGCTTTGTCCTTTCTTTTGATATTTAAACACATCTCGCAAGACGGCGCTTACTCACAAACTCATTTCTCCACAGAAGCTCATATCAATCCACCACCATCATGCGTAAGTCCAACATCTATGAATACATACTCAACCCCTCAACTGGCCAGCCATACTAAGAATACAACTAGATAAAATTCGCCATGCGGCCCGCACATCAGCATGGTACGGCCCCTCCTTCAACCCATTCCAAAAGCGCATGCAAACCAGGCCCACTCGCTCGAACTCCATGCAGCTCGAGGATGGACTATCCCACGCCCAGACCTTGGACGACCTCCCAGCAGACCAGCAACGTCGACAGGAAATGAACGACGGCATTACCGTCCCAGAGTACTCGAACACATTCCCGCCGGAATTCGCTGGCGGCGAGCATGAAACACACAAGTCTCCGCCTGAACCGTCCATGGCTAGCCAGGATCCAATCAATGTCTCGTCCGTGCGCGGGGTTGACTCTGACACTGTTGGATCGGAGCAAGCGCAGGCGCGTCAGCGGAAGGGTGGTATTTTGGGCAAGTTTAAGCATCGTCATGATAACGATGAGTGGGAGGATAAGAAGTCGCTTGCGAGTAATAAGAGCTTCACTTTTGCATCGCAGTTCAGGGCTACTATCTTGAACTCGTGGATCAATGTGCTTTTGATTGCTGCGCCTGTTGGAAGTATGTCTTGCTCTTCTTTTTTGGCTGTTCATGTATGGAAGTGCATGTGCTAATTTTATTTATGTGCAGTTGCGCTTTATGCCGTTGGAGCTAATCCGATTGCGGTCTTCGTGGTTAACTTCATTGCTATCATGTAAGTGATTTATACGTCGGCAGTTGTCGAGGATGTTACGACTAACAATCATCTACTAGTCCCCTTGCTGCCATGCTCAGTTTCGCAACTGAAGAGATTGCTATTCGGTATGCTTCAATGTATCTGATTTTCTTTTGACCTATACTTATACATCTTCTAGCACGAGTGAAACAATCGGTGGTCTGCTGAATGCCTCGTTCGGGTATGCTTCACACTTCCTATTATCTCCTTCCACAGCAACGTTTCTAACCCATATAGTAACGCCGTCGAACTGATCGTCGCAATCATCGCACTGGTCCAGGGCAAAACCCTCATCGTGCAGACCTCGCTCATCGGAAGTATTTTGTCCAACCTACTACTGGTAATGGGCATGTGCTTTTTCCTCGGCGGTATCCCTCGCATCGAGCAAAATTTCAACGTAACAGTTGCCCAGACAGCCGCGAGTATGCTCGCCTTGGCTGTCAGCAGCTTGATCATCCCCACTGCCTACCACAAGTGGTCTGATAGTCAGTTATGACTCCATCCCAGAACCCTCGACACGACAGCTAACAAGAATATTGATTATAGTTAAGACAGTCGACGGAACCGCCGCTCTGTCCCGAGGTACGTTACAGCCTGGTCTGTGTCTTATCACTTTACCTATTTTCTTACTCACACCACACTACAGGCACTAGCGTCCTCCTTCTAATCGTGTACGGCTGCTACCTCTTCTTCCAGTTGAAGTCGCACGCCGAGATTTACAACAGACCCAGCGAGAAGGTCGAACGGCGACACGCGAAGGTCGGCGAAGGCGATGCCAGTCGGGGTATTGCCCAGATCGGTAAAATGACCGCTGCGCCATTGGTTGGACAGAATCCCGACCACATGCAGATGGAGGAAGCCGAGGAGGAAACCGAAGAGCCGCAGTTGTCCGTTCTGACTGCCATTCTTACGCTGATTATCTCGACTGCATTTGTTGCTGTGTGTGCTGAGTTCATGGTATGTATTTGCAGTTTTCTCTCCGATCTGTTATAGGTCTTGTTTTTGTGTGTTGCAATAAGCTCACTCATCTATGCAGGTTGAATCCATCGATGCTTTGACGGCTACCGGTGACATTCGCGAGACATTCGTCGGGTTGATTCTTCTGCCTATCGTTGGTAATGCGGCTGAGCACGCTACGGCGGTGACAGTCGCATGCAAGGATAAGATGGATCTTGCGATTGGTGTTGCTGTCGGATCCAGCATGCAGATTGCGCTGCTTGTGTTGCCGCTGATTGTTGTTCTTGGGTGGATTATTGGGGAGGATGGCATGGTATGGATGAGCCCTATAAAAACGCAATTTGAATTAGACGCTAGTACTAACTGCAACTACGACAGACTCTCAACTTCGATGGCTTCCAGGTGGTTGTGCTGTTCATGTCTGTTCTTTTGGTAAGTGGATTCTGTTGAGGGGGAGAAGGGGATCTCATTATACTGACTGTTGTTTCATAGGTCAACTACCTCATCGGTGATGGAAAGTCTCACTGGCTCGAGGGTGTCTTGTTGATGATGATGTATCTGATAATCGCTCTTGCGGCTTGGTATGTGGTTGTTCCTGTTGGTTGACCAGTGTCCGTGTCCCTTACTAATTGTGTCGCTAGGTTCTTCGTTTAAACCCTTACACTCATTATAGTCATCGGGCTGGGTCCTCGTTGGCGATATGATATCGATCTTCTAATTTACCATCCTGTGGACTCTTTTTTTGGTTATTATTCTTCTTCTCTATATCATGTTTATTTGGTTTTGGGTTAGTTTTGGATTTTATTATGATCGCTCATAATATACCCACTACGGCGGTGCTTTTCATATTCGACGCATTTTTATTTCTTTTCTCCGACTCTTTATAGATAAAAATTGACTGGTGATGCTATAAGAGCATTCCACGATAATCCATATAAAAAAGAAGTACCGGTAATTAGCCGGACCAGATCGATTTAGATCAGGCTAAAGAGCGAATCTGACTAACCCGGTAAGTAACCCCCGAGTGGGGATTGGCCTCTCGGGATTGAATCCCCGACGAATTCAGAAACCTTGGGAAGTCAGCAGATGCGCACGAGTAAGCAGGGCGCCATTATGCTATGCTAATTATCACAGTATATTAAGGCACAGTTCTCCGCCATTTAGCCATCGGGGAATTACCGGGCAAAAAGTCCCATGCACCGGTAGGCTATCCAAATCCGGACTCGGGAGACTCGGTATCCCACCGATGTTCGATGTACTAACCGAGCCGATGTGGGGAGGTTGGGTTCCTGGTCTGTTCTTTTTCGAATCCTTTTCGTTTTTACTACGGAGACTCCGGACGGAGTAGAAAAATCCGGGATCTCCCCGGGTTTGGGATTCCTTTTCTGGAAGCGTTTAGCCTGGGAAAAAACAATTAAGAAATTTGGACTAGTACCCAACAGTAAAATATCATGTTGTGTGTGTATGGTGATATCATCAAATTAGTAGCCACGTGCCGAATTAGCTGTCGGCAACTGCTCCGTGCCGAGATGGGACAGGAAGGGGAAATAAGAAGATTTGATCCCGTCCGTCGGTCTTGGGAACGAAATATTATTCCAAGCCACTATGGCGCTGGAGGCTTAGTATTATGAATTGGATTGGACTACGGAGTAATTTCTTTCTTTCTTTTTTGCCTTTTCCAAAATTGAACGGGAATCCGGTGCGCGGCACGGGATGTCTCGGATAATATCAAAATTGGAAAGGTGAGAAGAAAAAGATGGACAAGGAAGTTTCCTTTATTAATTTTTGTCACCTGAGAGGTTACTCCATATGTGGGGTAAACGCCAAGAATGTGAAAAGGACTGTACGGAGTACATATGCACAGAGAGTACAGAGTACCAATGGGTACGGGGTATGCAATGTTAATCAGTCATGAAAACTGTTCAATTTCCTTTTTAAGCTTCCCCACTATTCTCCACCGGGGTACAAAATACAGAGTACGGAGTAGAGGTCGGAGATTTACTATTACTACTAGGTAAGGGTAATAATATTGGGCACATGATCATTGGTGCCCTCTTCTAAGGTTACTTATATTGTATATAATAATAATATGTAAATACTACAGTCTCGCTTACTAGAGTATATATAATACTACCTGCTCCATACTACTTTATAAAACTCCCAAAAAATAAACTCGAACTTCTTACCTAATATAAAGTAAATGCGGGGTTATCCGGGGTCCAATCGCTTGTGCCTCGGAGGCCGCGGTCCAATCGCTGAATCGGACGGGGCCGAAATGTGACCGGGGGGAAAAACTCGGTGTATGAACTTTTCCGATGTGTGACATTCCTGAGCATGTGTATAACCTCGGAACTACACCAGGTTTGGATTCCCATGGATTCCGTAAGGGATGAAAAAAAAAAAAAAAACCAAAAAAAAAACACCTCTGATCATGCAGTCGGCCTCGGCCTGTTTGTACTTCTACAAGGGTACGAATTGTGGGAAGAGGAATATAAGGATGGCAGCAGAAGCACGGAGGTAAGGGCTGGGTCGAGTCAGTCCAATTCCCCATCCCGTGAAATATGCGTGTTCTTCCGAAGGGATGGCAACTCATTCAACCCTCTGCCGAGCGACCTGATCCCTTCCCCGACACTCTGCCACCTGTGACGGGTGGCAAGCGGGGGGAAACACAACCAGCCCCCATATTGTAGGAACGTCACACGGAGTCCGTCAAATACGGGGGTGTTAGATGAAAAGGTTCATACAAAATAGCCGACACCAATCAAAAGCCTAACTTTTTCAATGTAACTCCCTGTGAGGATCTAGGATCTCGCTTTCTTTGCGGGGAGCCCCGACCAGGGTTGGTCTTGGAAATCGTTGATTGGATGCTATACCCCCTTCTCCCCCAGATTGATAGGCTGCGTGGATGGCAGGTTATCCATGTTCTGGGGACGAGGCTATACCCGAGGGATCCAAATGGGCCGAGATACCCCTCTTAGGGGGAAAAAAAGAAAAGACAAGAAAATACCATGTGGGAAAGAAAAAGCCTTATGGTCCGGTCCACTGGAATTTCTGGGCAAATCCTGTGGAGTATTCGGATTTCCGTTCTTTTTTCTTATGACTCGCCAATTCTGGATTTCTCGCTGTACTCTCCGAGAATATCCTCTCTTCCCCCCCCCATCTGTGCACTCTGTTCTCGCTTGCCTATTCTGGTGTTCCCGACGCGGGAAGAGACGGTGTATGGATTCCCGCCCAGACAAATGCCGATCGGACATCAGCTGCCACGGGGAAGATCTGGTCAATAGCCTAGGTAGAGGGTGTGAAGGGTACTTCTGTACCCTTGTCGGTATAGAGTTCTAGGCGGGCATGGAACTAAGGTGTACGACATTGTACGTATGATGTCCCAAACCCACCGATCCCCCAGATTTCATCCTCACGGCCCAATATGGAGGAAAAATGCCGGAAAGTGGCCGGAGGACAATCGGCCGGAAATTGGACGGGTATTGTTATTCCAACCAGTTGGTGTACTTTGAATCTGAATTTGGTCCAGTAGTGAAGACAATGTCCTACTTGACAGACCAGATTGCTTTTCTTTTTTTTCTTTTCTTATTTTCGGACCGTGAGCTGAGCCCGAGTCGGGTCGAGATGCGAAATGACGATCATGAGATCAGAGGTCAGAATTGGGGTATGTTCTCTAGGGCTCTCTCTGTTTAGGCCGCTCAGGCCCCAGAGTATTTCCCGTGCCGAGAAGGTATACAAGGTATATATTCGAGAAATAAGAGATGTATTTGTATCTAGTTATCTAGTTATATTGTTATATTTTTATGTATATTTTTTATATATATATGTACTTTGTATAATATGTCTATATAATATATACCTAATATATACCTAAGTACGTCCCATACGGAACTAAATCGGCAGGAAAACCGGGGGGCTCCACCTCCACGAAAAAGCGCGTCCTTGCATACTTTGGGCCCTCCGCAATTTCAGCGGCTCTCTCACTTTTTTTTTTCTCTTTTTCTTTTTTTATTATTATTTTCCCCATTTTTCCCTGCTTTTTTCTGACTTCATTTTTCCTTTTTTCCCTTTCTCTCTATTTCCCCGGTCGAGAGTCCATTCCCCGTTCCCTCCCGACTTGTGTTTCTCCCGGTCCGGTGCCCCGACTCTTTGAGTTTCCCCCACACTCCGCCAACTCCGTTATTCTTCTCCCTTGGCCCTTTCCCTCTTTCGTTCTCTTTACTTCCTTTTCCTTTCACCTAAGCTTGGATATCTAGTAAGTTTCCCAGCTAGTCCCTAGCATATGCAATGTTGACCGTTTAGAAACAGAACCTCCCTTGGCTTAAATCCCCGAGATTCTTCCCCCGCAAAAAAAAAAAAGAACGTACGTTGGACCCTAATACCGACGACGGTAAATGGGAGAATTGCGATTGGCACAAATCGACTCGTCGGATATCTACAGACCTCGGGTCTATCCAATACATCATGCGGTCCAGTATCGCTTGCGCTCGATGCCGGCGCAGTAAAATCAAGTGCGTCAATGCCGGTATCGATACAACCTGCCGCGCGTGCGAATCATCCGGGCGCGAATGTGCCTACCCAACCCCGGCAATCGGAGTGAGTACCGCCAAACGAGATCTGGCGACCCTGGCGGAAGGGGAAGATCGAAATGGAGATTGGGATGGCCCGAAACGACATCGTTCACGCAAGGTGGTAGGCATGTCCGGCTCATCGGCTGGTTCGAAGCCTGGTGTGGATGCGCTTGATTCCTCAATACTTACAACAAAAGTTTGGGAAGCCGTCTTCGATCTCTTCCAATCACATTTTGCGACTCTTCTCCCTTTCCTACATCCCGCGACCTTTCTCAGCCAGATTCGACAGCTCTCGTCTCCCGCTCCTCCCGCGACCTTCGATGGACAAGATCCCCGGAATCCCATATACAAGGTGGACCCGTCTTCCTCACTGATTCCACTGGGCGTACTAGCCCTGACTGCTCGCTTTCACCCTCCGTTGGCCGCAGCTCACTCGCCACCATCGCCTAGTCATTCTTCGAACCCACTTGCCGCATCGGAATACTATGCCGCAGCCCTCCGCAGCCGGCTGGCCGGCTTAGATGGCTCCTGCCTCGCTCAACCTGATCTTGCGCGTGTACAGGCGCTATTGATGTTAGCCTTGCACGAGTGGGGGATGTGCCGAGGTAAGAGTGCCTGGGTCTACGTGGGTATGGCTATCCGGCTTGCACAGGCCATGGGTCTGCCCTTTGAACTTGAGAATGAATTCCCAGCGCGAGATCCTTCGCGCTCGTCCCCCGGCTTCAAAACCGAGGCAGATCATTTTGGTCTGCCCCGGCGTGTAGAGCTCAGGGAGCCGACCTCTGATGATATCATTGCGCAAGAGACCAAACGCCGGACATTTTGGGCCTGTTTTATCCTCGACCGATGCCTCAGCAGTGGAAAGTACCGGCCTCGGATGGTTAGAGTTAAGGAACTCGGAATTCAGCTTCCGAGTGACAATGCTTTTGCCTTCGGCGAGCGGGTTCGAACGGCCCGACTGAACGAACCGACCGTTCGGCGCCCGCAGAGCTTTGGATCCCAAAGCATGCAAATCCCCAGCATCCGTCAAAGTATAGGAGGCTTTGGCGAAGAAAAGCTTCCAGGACCTAATGGAACTCCAGATAACAAGCCCTGGTCACCTATCTCTCGCCGCAAGGACTCGAGCGAGGAGGAGGTTGATCGATGGGAGGTTGGTGCCGAGGAGTCGGTCCTCAGCCGGGTTATTCGCATCATTCGTATCTGGGGAAGTATCGCCAAGTGGTCTTGTGCCGGCGGTCGACGCACGGAGCAATATCCCCCTTGGCATCCTGAATCTCGCTTCGCCTCGCTCCGTCTGCAGTTGAACGAGTTCCAAGATAGTCTTTCTCGCAACCTGCAATATTCCTTGCGAAATACCGACACACATATCATGTACAAGACCACTCTGGCTTCATATACCGTGATGCATGTTGTCTACTTCCTATCAGTGATTGTCCTTCACCGTGCCTATATCCCATTCCTACCTATCCGCTGCAATGAGCCTTCTGGCCCCCTGGACGAGCCATTGTTCGCTGTCGACAAGGTCAATGGCCCACCTGACGGTTTCTGGCGGGATAGTGCTCGTGAACTCTTCAAGGCAGCGCGTCAGATGATCGACCTTGTGGCCACCTGTCAAGCCCGCGGTGCTCTTGTTGAGAACCCGTTGGTCGGATTTGCTGTCTACAATGCCGCTTTTGTCGGTGTTTATGGAACTCATTTCCCACACATGGATCCGGATGGATTGATGGGAACTAAGCCGCCCCCTGCTAGCCATGATAGCCACCAGCTCGGTGTCGCACAAGCACGCAAAGCCTTGGATATCATTCGGGAGATGCGCCCTCGTTTGAAGATGGCGATGGGCTGGTTCCGCACCCTGAACCGCCTTCACAGCTACTTCTCCAAAGTCAAGCGTGATTTCCGCCGGGTTTCACGGAATCGCCTGGATAGCATGTCGGATGCCTCTGACCACGGCCTCAATGGCATTCGCCCCCTTCGCGAAGGCGGCGCTGGTGGTGGGCTCGAGGAATTCAAGTTGCTCGAAAAGCTTTTCCTCGACTTTGGAAGCATCGAGGACCAGTTGGCAGAGCCTGGGATGGACGATGACGGGATCGCAGTGCCCGCAGCCAGCGAGTCTATGTACGAGCGCACCAACATGAGTGACGCTGGAAGCAACGCCGTCAGGAGTGAAACCGGTGATCCCGGTGACCAGATGCTCGACGGTGCCGGTGGTCGTCGCGAGTCGTGGGTTCCGGTCAACAGCCCCGGTCTGTCGCTACCTGGACACGAAGGCGATCGCCGTCCCAGCCTACCACTTCCCAACAGCCGCCAAATGCCATCTGGATCCCCGTACTCTCTCCCGTCTCTTCAGCAACATCACCCAGACGGCCCGATGTACACCACCTCATCTCCCAGCTTCCCCTCTCTATCTGCACCCACACAGTCCCCCTCCCAGTATTTGACGACAACAGGCAACCGCCTGAATCCCATCAACACCTGGCTGCCGGCCCGCCCACAGGCCCCTCCCCCGCCGTACTCTCAATCCCTCCCTCCCATCAACGCAGCCGCTCCACACGCCATCCCTGTCCTCCCCCCACCGGGATCCGTCACCCAATTGGCCCCCTCCCCGCCTCTGACCTCAACCGAATTCCCAGACTCCAACTTACTATCAACGAGTCTCGGCGGAGACGATGTCCTCGCCTTCCTAGATGGGTCTGAATGGGGTCAACTGTCCATGCTTGCGCCTTCTGAGATCGGTATTCCCGCCGGTTGGCTGAGCACGGTCTGGTCCCCATTCAGCCGCTAGAGTTCCGACCAAGAGCCATTATCTCTGTCGCACCTCTTCGGCCGGCGCCCATCGAAGCAATGGCACCAATCGCCGTGCTTCATTGTATTATTACTCTTTACGACTTATCTCGTCCGTTACGTCTTACGTACTGTACGATCATCTCTTTATCTCTCTCTCTCTCTCTCTCTCTCTCTCTTATCTATGATCGCCGGCGACTCAAAAAATGGGATATCCAAGCCTGCGGAAAATCCCCCGAGTACCCGAAGGCAGGCGAATTGAACTCCAAATCCAATCATTTCCTTTCCTGGTCTGGCCACCCCATGTATTGGTCCAGACCGGGAATCGAAAACGGGATCACGAAGATTGATTTTCACCTATACCCAGTGCGCGCGACCTCGTCTTTGTCTTTGTTCTTGTTTTTTTGTTTTCTTGATATTGTTTACTTGCAACAAGTTTTTTTTTCTTTGTTTGGGTTATTCTGTTCAAAATGCGCGCAAGGCGTTGCCCGAGGTTTCCAGCCAAGGTGGCCGTGAAACCCGGGTTTGATTATTTATTTACCGTCAAATGGTTTTCATTTTCTCTTTATTGGTTTTTGGTTTGTTTCGAGCGAAATTTGGGATGGCACGGAAACCTGGCAGTGTGCCCGGGTTTTT
Organism: Penicillium sp. BW_162_3FA; assembly: GCA_008931945.1. Lineage (NCBI taxonomy): Eukaryota > Fungi > Ascomycota > Eurotiomycetes > Eurotiales > Aspergillaceae > Penicillium > Penicillium sp. BW_162_3FA. The sequence continues at coordinate 109,822 of MUGJ01000232.1, read as the reverse complement.
CGACTTGGATCTATTTTCTCCGTGTCGGTTCTTATGTTTTTATGTATCCTCTTCTGACCTCTCAAAGGTCGAGGTATGGTTTTTTTTTTGGAGATGCGTTATGATAGCCTAGGCGTTGAACTTGTCTGTCTTGCACACGGCAATTCTCTTGGGTCAATTTATCTGCCTTTATGGCTGTTTTTGTTACTCTTCATTTGGGTTCTTTTCCAACGTAGACCTAATCTAAATTACTTTGTAGACGTCACTGCTGTAGCCCTGAGCAAATACCGACGGATATTAGTATCCACATGTGCAGTCGTCGGTTATGTGCGGACCGCGGGTGTTCGATGGACTTTATGCCGTTCCTCGGGTACTCCATGGGTTGCGGCTAAATGTTTTTCGTCCGGAGAAGGGGATAAATATATTAGATGGATGTCATACTAACCTCTTGACATCTGTGCCAAGATTTAAGTGTTAGACCTTCTATGGTTGTTGCCGGACTATGTACTAATCCCCGAGGTCGGATTCTTCCAAGGTTGATATTAAATACACGTCATACTTCGCCATTGTCAAGGACCAGAAGTGACAAAATTAGCTAGCCGACTATTTTCAAAAGTTATACATAGAAAAGCCTTTTGCACAGAGTATAACTTTTCTAGCGCCTTTGTGTACACTTAAAAGGACATCTAAAAAGACCACCAAAAAGACAAAAGGCCGCATAAGCCGCCGCCTATGCTTGTTATACTATAACCTCCGACACCTCCCTCCTCACCCACTTTCTAGAGCAAAATAGATTGAACGTAACAAAGACAAACAAATACAAATACAAATACATGCAACAGCATGTGTATGACCGTGGTCACCTAGCGCCCGCGGTTCGGGCATGGGCGGCTCGCCGCTCTATTCAGGGGACTCAGGGTGTATATTCACCCACCTGAATATTCTTCACTCGAATATTCAGCCCGTACAGCAAAGGGTACATTTCCAGTTATGAGCAAAAAAAGCTACAAGTACTGTTTTTTTCCTCCTCCGTTTTCATCTCTCCAGCCTCGCTTCGTCACTCCAACCTCGCTTTGTCACAAGCAAGATGCGTACCAAGCATAACCTAACGTTGAAATATATGGCCAATATTGTGAGTTTAGAGGAGTATAGTAATAAAAAAATCTAGCGGGCAGTGCTACCACGAATATAATCCAGTTACAGTCACAAGTTACTTATTTTCGACGAGTACGTCTCAGGGTCATGATGTATATTTAACTCCTTTGTTTGTCGCTTACCGAGGATCAACCATGTGATCATCTTCATGTATTAAGCAGGACTTGTAAGCCGGATGGAACTACCAGAGTGATGTACACGGATCAGGAACGAGGAGGTACAAGAACGCCTTCCCCCGAAAATGTGAATGGGCATGAATTAGTCTCTGCATGAGGAATACCATATCCCCTTTTCCATCATTCCACTTGCCTAACAAACAGGAACTGGCCTGACAACTAGTATTCTTCTACAAGTAGATGATAATTTTAAGTAACTAATATTAAGAGAAATATATTCCAATTCAATTTCATACATTATTGATTTATTCTAGAAAGAGCGTTATGAATAGAATGCTTAATATTATAGGTTGAAAATGTATAAATTATACAGTCACACTCTAGCAGCCTATTTGTCTGGTTTACACTATATTGGGGCCCCAATGGGTTACCCAATATGTTAACCCAACCCCCATTTTGGGTTCGGGTTAGAGTGGGTTGTGCCGAAGTCTACTCGTGCGCCTTTCCCAAGCGGGGGTCCTGCATATCTACTCCTGGAGAAAGGATAATGAGGACCTAGGATAGGAATATAATTGGCTTGCCGTTGCTCCTTTCCGTACACAAATAGATTTAGCAAAACCTAATGACAACGAACTAATTTGAGACATTTTAAAAAAAAGAAAAAGGAATTCCTGTGTAATCCCCATAGCATCCGTCTATCTAGCAGAATCAGACGATGATCTGTACAAATAGGTATCTATTTGCTGTTATTATTCATGATCTCAGTGACCATCCAATCCGGGAGTACAACGCCCTTGCTCTCACCAACCTGGCAGCCAAGATCGATGGCTGGATGACGCAGTCAGTTAGCGAGTTGCATGTCATGATGGGACAGGGGAATAAGTCAAAACTCACCACCAGCGTAGAGGTTGTAGGTGTCGGCGTTCAGGACAGCTTGCTCTGTGGGAAGCTGGACGAGGTCGTTGTACTTGTACGCGAAGTCTTGGGTTGGCGGGCTGTAGACTTCGTTCATGTGCGAGAGCTCGTGGACCATGGCGAGGCCCTGATCAGTGCCACCGCAGTCGTCGATCGCGGGCACAATCTTATACCAGCTGGGGCAGTTGACGATCTTGTTGTTGCCAGAGAGAGCGTAGGCGAGGACACCGTTGCCGCCACAGTCGCTCTGTGTTGTGCCATTGCCGCAGTTGTAGGTCACCTTGCCGCTGCTGAGGTTAGAGGCCTCGTTGGCGATGGCCTCGTAGCGGGCGGCGACCTCCTGGCGGGATGCGGTGTCGGTAGTGCGGAAGTACTCTTCGAAGATGCTAGCGTCGCCATTGATAGCGGCGTCGGCGGCGGCCTTGGCGAGAGAGGCGGCGCGTTGAACGGCGGCTTCGACTACGGCCTGTTGGCTGGTAGTGCAGGATTCGAGTTTGATGCCAGTCTCGCGGCGGCTCATCGGGGTGATTTCATTGGAATAGACAGGGGTCAGCAGCGCAGCTGCGGCGAAAAGGGCGAAAGTAAATTGCATTGTAAAGAGCGACTATGGTATTGTGTAAAGAGTGACTGAAAAAAGGACAAATGGACCGACTGATGAGTAGAAGAGAGAAAGAGGTTACTAAGGTATTTATACGCCTAACAGATCCATTATCCATGAGGGCTTGGAGTTAGTTGATCTTCTTTCATTCCATCGGCAAGCCTTGTCGTAGGTCTGAATAGATTAAATTAAATGAACCTATGGAGTAACAGTTAATCTATATGAATCCATCCTCGAAGCGAGGCAATATATAGCCGCTGATGCAGTGGCCAATCAGCATAGTGCTTGTAGACACCTAAGGTATGACATGGTTTCAACACCCTGTTTCCGAATACGCGATTTTTCTTAGCATTCCACAGGAAGAGTTTTTTTTCTCACAGATCTCAGCCGAGATCCAACAAGTCGCACACGAATCCACATTAGTCATGGTGTACAACATAATGGGAGTATCCGGACTAAACTAGCGGCCCACCGGGCAGCGAGATCCAGGGACGCAAAAGATTTGATTCCACTGTACACCATTAAGCACCAGCCTCCTACGTCGACGGAAAGCCCATTTGAAGTGGAGACGTGATCGGCGTTCGCCAAGAGATTCAGGGGTACTCTCGGCACTGGGCCTCCTAGTGTCATCGGCAATACAATGATGTATCGCAACCTCCTTGGCCCTAAATATATGTTAAATGTGATACCAGCGTATGCTCCCAAATTGTTCAATGATCTTCGTTTCAGGTATAAGCCTTGCCATTCCGGTGAAGTTAGCGCGTGAGTCTCGGCTAGGTGAAACTCGCTTAGAGACTCATCGCCAGGGTTCCTCACAGACAGTATCGCTGATGGGGGCCCCTGCATAAGGCTGTTTCAAGGGGTAGCCGACGGAGAAACCTGAGGGAGATCAACGAGAAATATACTGGAGACAAAAACAACATGAAATTACAGCAATGCGATGGTTCAGCGCAATGGTCAACGTGATATAAACTGGCGGTGAAACTGTGACCGCCCTCATATTCTTGCAATTGCTGCCTCGCAGTCAGCCCACTGGGATGTTTTCAAGTGTACGGAGTAGCTAACATCTACTTCATTTAACAAGGTGAAAAATAACATTTCTCGATAGGCTACATGACTTCAACGCTGAGGAATCTTTCGGTATATCCATTCTATAAATACAAATTCAAATTCTAAAATCTCGAAATGTATCACCCTGCTCACATCCTATATGAACCGTATAGATCCGAAACGAAGTTATATCTTTAATTTGGCCGGATAAACATACGCGCCTTTTGACGAATTCCCTTCAGGATAATTAAGATTGTATCTATAATCTCGCAACATCTTGCCTATAGTTCGATCGATCGAATAGCTTCGAGCACTGATACGCTCCTAACTAGCTACTATAACTACCAACCCCTTCAGATTTACGAGACGCTATTAGCGAAGTTTATAATTAAGTGGGTCTTCAAGATAGACTTCAGGTCTACACCGGCAGTTACTAATATCGCTAGCCTAGAACATCGAGATACGGTTATACTTTTTATGATTGTAATAATAACCACTCAAGGGACGAGAAAGGATCACGCAATATACTTTAGAAATTGTTTCATTAAGTTGCTATAACTATTATATAAAGGGAGCATTTGCAACAGATCGCTACTCATTCCAAGTTCTCTAGCTATGACTACGGAAGTCCATCTTGTCCGTCACGCGGAATCTACCCACAATGTTTCCAAAGACTTCTCTCAACTTGACCCTAGCCTAACACCTCTTGGCTTTGAGCAAGCCACACGGCTCACCCAAACGTTTTCTCATGCTCCACAGGTGGGCATAATTCTCACTTCTCCACTACGGCGCGCCATCCAAACCACGCTCGCTGCTTTCCCATACGTCCTCGATAAACGCTATTTCGACCAAGACTCTGGCCATGGTATCGAAAATGGCGCGACCCTTATCTTGGATCCAGATTTGCAGGAACGAAGTGCGCTTCCCTGTGACACTGGATCCACATCTCCGGCTCTCGAGAAGGCTTTTCCGGGACTAGGCGTTAAAGATTTACCAGAAGGTTGGCAAGTGAAGGAGGGTATTTATGCCTCTGAAGATGAGGCAGTAAAGGAGCGGGCGAAGAGAGTGAGATCTCGCGTCGCAGAATTATCCGATCAATTGAAGGATGAACAAAGGAAACATATCGTGGTTGTAACACATGGTGTTTTCATGAAGTTCCTGTCTGGAGACGCAGATATCGATCTAGAAAAAGCGGGTTGGAAGAGCTACATGCTTGAGAAACACGGCTCAGGCATCGTTCTGAGTGAAATATAGAAATGGGCTGAGAAATATCTATAGAGCAAATCCACTTTTTCCAGAATATCTTTTAACTAGAGCCTCCTTTTCTAGTCTAGATCTGTCTGGGATATAAATTACCGTGAAATATTTAAGGACTGACCTGCGTGACACCAGGCACTCCATCCATATCGGGACTTCCCCGTTGCAAAATCCCTGTTATGGCGCAAATCAGTGATTATAAATTTCGGTTCTAAGATAACACTGTCTCTTCATAGTAATCTACCGTGCCAGTGAAGAGAAGTATCAATGGGGAGGTCGTTCTTGACAAAGATTTCCATATCGTCGCCTTTGTCTGCCTCGATTAGGGGGCCCGGTAGCTGGCCATTGATCTGAAAGGCATCTATTTAGAAATTAGCTCTGAAAGTCCCCATGTTTAGCGCTCACGGTACACGTACCCGGAGCTTTGACGTCATTATGTACCGTTAAGTTGTATGTACGGAAAATAGCATTTGAATAAGACACAAAGTAACAAAGTGCAAGCCAAAATCCTTACTGGGGGGCTATGGGCGACTAAGCATGCCACTGGTTCATAACTCTCT
>MUGJ01000232.1:0-104163 GCA_008931945.1 Penicillium sp. BW_162_3FA | reverse complement strand
TGGTTGGTCGTACTATTATAAAGTTGATTAATTATATAGTCAAAGGTTATATGTAGAAAAGCCTAGGAAAGTCTCTTCGCCCTCGTATATATCTAAAAAGATACCTAAAAAGCATTTAAAAAGACATCCAAAAAGATATCCCAAAAGACATCTCAAAAGACATCTAAAATGAATCAAATCTAGACAATCAAATAACGTTACCTATAGGCCTTCCTCACAAGGAATACGACAATGGGTCTGAGAATCTCATCCATGACCATATCGGCGGAAATCTCTATATCTTCAATTAGCTTTGCATCTTCGAGATATAACAAGGCTGTATAAGTGGCTGTTCACAATTCTTGTCTTGTATATGCCTCCGGCGATGAATGAAGCGGTGAGGTAACATGGCTCCAGCTACAATGAAACAAGAGTAATCGGCCGCAGATACGGTGTCTTCACCTCTCGACATCTTCACCTCTCGACATCTTCACTGCTGATACACTACCACTGATACACGATGACCGTCTTTGAGTTCATCCGTTGATCTCTTCCCACTCATCCCATTCTTGATGCTTAGCTTGTCGTTCCTTGCTTCATAGTAAGTCCTTGTTGGTCATCTTATGACGCTTTCCTCGCAAACAATGCTGAGTCCTTCCATAGCTGGTTTCATAGCACAAAACTTCCAGGAATGGAAGCTGATTATAGCACGACTCCTCCTGGGTCTTCCGTCGATAAGCACTGCAGGGACCAATTGATTCTTTACCTCCCTGACCACGCCGTCGACCTCGTCAACATTTTTGGATGGCTATGGATACGGTTCTCCATTGCATACGGTATTGTCAGGCTGGGGTCCAACTGACCACCCCTACCCCCAATAAGGAGGCACCGGCCGTCACAACCACACACCCTGCTAGCTGGGACTGAGCAAACAAAGGAAACATGATTTTATGGTTCATCATAAAGCTTGCATCGAGTTTGTCTGTATTCACTTATGGACAATTAAGCAATTCTTATAGGGAGAGAGAGAGCTTTGTCTATGTTTAGATGAGCAATACACATGCGGATTCATTCCGTTTCTCTGATACAATTTCAAGCTATCCATAGCGGAGCCGATTACGAAGCGGTATAGGGGTCAGGGGCCAAAACCCAATTTTGGGGGGGATGTTGATGCCTGGAGACCTGATTTAATACCGCTTTATACACCGCTCTAGTTATACAGTGTACTGTAAATTGTTAATACATCAACCTGCCAAAATGAAGCTTTTGGACACCATAAAAATAAGGCATCTAAATATTTTCTGGCGGTTGCAAGTCCAAAAAATGAAGCCTTTGATCTTTTAATATCAATTTGAACTACTAAACCTACCCCTTAAAAATATAAAACCTCTCATATTGGATAATTAAGCGATTCCCTATTCAATACAACTAGAATTATATCAATCGACCTGATATTGGTGGAGAGAGGGTTGAAAAGGTCGGGCTTTGTTATTCCGGTCCGAATATATTACAATATGACAGAAATCGACGTGTACGAACAATGTATGTAAAATTGACATATGTAAAATTTTCTACTAAAACTAAAATGACAAAATCCGCTGTTTTTCCAATCTCGGGTGCGGACATCGCTGATTAAGCAATGTATGTGCTTTTGTATGGTACCGTTATCATGGCGGTCCATTTATTTTCCGATCTGTATTAATTCGGTAATTTTTACCATGTATGATGCATGGTACTCGACACAATATACTGTAAATCGATGCCTGGAAGCGGTCTATAATTCAGGCCTAGATTAGGCAGAAACCAGGCATTCAGGCATTATTGACGCCTGAGGGCTATAGTTACACCTACACACATCTGCCATAGATATAGCCAAGTGTCTATGCCATCTCACGAAATCATGCCGGTCAGAGTTTATGAGAAGGAGGATCATTCTCTAGGATGAACACGAAGGTCTCCATTCGTCGTATAAGCAAGTTAGGTAGCTTGGGTTGGAAATCCAAGGTACTGAGTGATCTTGCTAGAAAGGATATCCCCGGAGGGTTGAAAGCGACAGTAGAGATCTTGTTCGCCTCTGATACTCTTGATTAAATTTTAGCAGCCAGCCTATTTCGAAGGAGAACATGCCCCGGGAGGATGTGGTTGCTTTAATCACCCAGAAAGGGTGTATTGCACCAAGAAATATTCAGAGGGAGGCAACTGGATTAAAATGGTCATAAATGAAAGAGAAATGCATGAAAGTATTCACCCTCGGAAGACATAGGCACATTGATGTATCCATGCAATGTAATTACAATACTTTTAAAGACAGCAATCCTTGCAATGTACTCCGTACTTTCAAATGAAAAACCAACCACAAACCTGGCTTTTCTAGTACTGGCTAGAGTGAATTTACTTTGAGATCGAATCTAATCAAGCAAGGTATATGAAATGATTAGGTCATCGCCAAACCTTTCTGGTGTCGGAGGTGTAAGTTGACATTACTCTTGATGGATTTTATTGGACCAAGCACATCCCCCCAAGAAACATTTTTCATCCTCAAGTTCAGTTGACACATTCTAACATCCGAGATGCCGATTTCTTTCCCCCGTCGTAAAAAAAAGCCGAGCCGTGATCGAGCACACAGAAAAGCACTCGGGGCACTGAGGGGTGATAAAAACCATTGGGAAGTCGGCCTTGAACGATCTGGCGATATAAATATTCTCCAAAGATACCGCTTGTGTCAATACATTGACCAAGTCAAAAGAGACAATCTTGGGCCCCCTTTTATCTCGTATAAGCTTCTCTTTATAGAGGAAGATATCCGGGAAGTTGTCCAAGAAGAGATATCTATCAAAGACAGACTTGCCTTGAACAAAGATACCAAAGAGAGACTTGATATTTTGAATGCTAAATACTGGCTTCTAGAGCAAAAGTGGTGGCATTATTATTCCTGTCTAGAAGATGGGTATCAAATAAGAGCGTTTGATCTATGGCGGTCGTATCCTAAATGGTATATGCACCGTATACTTGTTGAGGATTGTGCTAGCCGACAAGGATGCTGTGCTCGTGGATGTGGTTGTTGTATTAACCGTAAGATTGATCCTATACGTGGGCTTGGAGTTGGACATTGCACTTTTAAATGTGGATGTTGTCGGAGAGCTCGAGGGTTTGAAATCTGCGACGAAGAGATAAAAGTGTTTAAAGAACAATGTCGCGAGGAAATAAGCTATCTTCCTAAGCACCGGATTATGCGAGTTGCAATATGGGGGCTTGTCGGTGATAACTATGAGAACCCGTTTGATATGATTGATATACCAAGCAAGTTACGGGCAGATTGCAAAAGATGAGGCTTCTACAAAGAAGAGTGATAAGACTCGCTGACCGAATTCGATCTATGGATATTGCTGTATCTTGCTCACCATACTATTGCTGTATCTTGATGAATGTACCTACCCGATGAAGCTCTTACATCACATTGCAGGCTCGTACCTTCCTTGTAAGCTATTGCCCCCCTCTCCCCGTGTACAAAACGGTTTCGTAGTCCACGTAGGAACTTCACGTTCGTATCATTTCGAAACATCACTACTATCCACACAATGACTGTTTTAATCGTTTTCTTATGTTCTTTTGTGGCTGCGCCCTGGCTGGTAAGTTTGGTGTCTTTCCAACCCTCTTTCTGACACGTTTTTCTTTAGCCCCAGTTCCCCTCGCCAACAGGGGTAACGATGACTCTGTCGTCGTGACGTTCGCATCATTTCAAAACATCAGTACTACCAACACAATGACTCTTTAAATCGTTTTTAATGTTCTTTTGTGGCTATTCCCTGGCTGGTAAGTTTGGTGTCTTTCCAACTGTCTTTCCAAATGTCTTTCCAACCCTCTTTCTGACACATTTTTCTTTAGCCCCAGTTCCCCTCGCCCACAGGGGCAACGATGACTCTGCTGTTGTGACGTTCGCATCATTTCGAAACATGACTACTACTATCCACACAATGACTCTTTTAATCGTTTTTTGTGTTCTTTTGTGGCTATGCCCTGGCTGGTAAGTTTAGTGTCTTTCCTGCTGTCTTTCCAGGTGTCTTGCCAAACCTCTTTCTGACACGTCTTTTCTAGCCCCAGTTCCCCTCGCCCACAGGGGCAACGACGACGGAGTCGTCGTAGAATTTCTGCCCCTGGCCTTTGAGAAGGGCGCAGGCACCGCCCTCAAAATCGGCGGTGTTGTCCTGTTGTTCATTGTTTTGAGGGACTTGTTCGCCTTTTTCTTTTGGTGGTTGCGTTTGGAGGTCTCCCGGTATGTCACTTGGTTTCCATTTTGGCTCTGTATCAACAGCGCTCTGACCGTTGAATCTGTGGTATAGCGCCCGAGGAAAGCCTGATGAGTGAACCGGGGGGGATTCTGTCTTGGGAAAGGGGGCTCAGCCCCAATTATAAATAATTATGACTTGAATATGGATGGAAGAAGAATGGCGAAATCAGGTGAAATATATTGTAGCTACACTTGAGTGTTGCTTTTTCTTTTCAAGCCTTTTTCAAATCGAATCCATGTTATAAATCTGCTGCTCTACGATTCTTGCATTAACCTGTAAGATAATCGTTAGCCCTAAGAACATGTGTGACCAAAGACGACTTAGACTTACATGGCGTATTCCCAGATCTGGGACTCTCCGCACACCTAACAAGCTCATGCAAGTTCTCGTTTCCTGTGCTAGAACTTTTGAAAAAGAAAAATCAGCACCACTACACTCACTGCCTACAATAGGCGCGGAAATGAAGCACTTACTCTGGAGCGTCCTCTCAACCCCAGCGATACCACCGGCACCAAGACCCCAGAACGCTGGTCGGCCAATACCCACTGCCCTCGCACCCAGACACAGCGCTTTCACAACATCCGTCCCGCGTCGAATACCCCCATCGACCATAACGTCCACCTTCTCCAGAACCTCTGGGCAGTATTTGCGGATTTCGAGTAGGGTGTGAATAGCCGGCGGCGCAGTATCAAGCACACGTCCCCCGTGGTTCGACAAGACAATGCCTTTTACATGAGCATACGTAGCAGCGACTTCAGCATCCTCGTAAGTCTGAATGCCTTTTATGATGATCGGTAGCGAGGTGTGTTTCGCGAGCCACTGTAGCGTAATTTCCCATTCGGCATCAGAAGCCGGTCCGGAGACCGATGGGATGGCCACTTTAACGTCTGTGCTTGGTTGGGATGACTCTTCTGGTTGAGTTGGAACCTCGGTCTGCGCATCGTCGTATAGTTCGAAACCTCTCGGCCCGAGCTCATGCTTCCCCTGGACGGGCTCGTCGACGGTGAGGACAATGCACTTAATCGCGGGCAGCTTATTGATCCTCGCCAGGACAGCCTCGCTCTCAGTGCGATCCGTCTGGACATAAAGCTGGAACCCAAAGACCTGCTCAGGCGCAGCCCCCACGACAATCTCCTCGGGAGTCATCGACGCATTATTCGAGATGATATGCATGGCGCCGAACACTCCACATGCGGCTGAAATGCCAGCTTCGCCTGTCGGGTGCGCTAACCGGGCCATTGCCATAGGCGATACGAAAATAGGTAGACCGACTCTCTCGCCGATGATTGTCGTGGACAGGTCGCATTCTTTGACATTGACGAGGACACGTGGGCGGAGGAGGATTGAGCGGTAGACTTCTTGGTCCAACCTTTTGGAGATCAGGTCTCCAGCGCCCGCGTAGTTGAAGGACCAAGCTTTTTTGCTTATTTGTTTTGTGGCGAGAGATTCGAACTCGTCGAGACTTTTGAGTGATTCCATTGAGAGTGCCTCCTCGTTCTGGGACTTGTTGGCCCGGGTAGGGTGTTCATCTGCGTTGGATATTCTGGTCATTGTGAACGTGAACGGTAGTAGAGGTAAGGTAATGTTGCTCACCACCCTCGAGAATATAAGGGTGGTCGGTTAATGAATAAACGAGGGGTCACGTCGGCTTTAGTCGGCATACCGTATCTTCCCGATTTGGAAACTTGTCCGGTTGTAGATGGTGACCCCAAACCACGCCACGCCGTCACATTGGAAAACTAGGTTTTCGATATCCTGTCGGATCTGGCAAAGCTAAACACAAGATACATATCGAGCCATACAAACATGAAGAATATTCACCAACGGAACGAGAAACATCAACCTCATGATGCAGCTACTAACTACAATGTCGGGAAAGTGCAAGAAATCAAGCCAGGCGTTCGTCGAAGCTATAGGTCCCCGCTTCGAAAACGGTGGGTCCGATAAGACGCAGTGACCAAGGGTTGGAAGGACCCCCACACCCCCACACCCCACGTTCTTACACCCCCACACTCCCACTTGCGTCTGTACTAACTACCTAGGTAACTGTGGCGTTGTTGTCGTGCGCGGCAGCCTGACCGACAAAACCCACCTTGAGGTCAAAAGCAGAAGCTGAAAGATAAGACCGACTTACTAGCAAGCGTAAGGGTCGAAAGGAGATTTTGCAACAAGACACCATTTTGCCATAATCTCCTACACGACAAAGCAGGTAAGACACCGAATTATCCTAAGCATTCCCTTTGTTTCAGTTCTCTCTCAGTTCCACCTCAGTTCCCTATCGGTCCAAACTTAGTTGAATCTCAGTTCAACCTCAGTCCGATCTCACTGTCTGTAAGGGGATATCCATACCTCTTCTTTATATCTACCTTATCCAGAGAAGCCAGTCAGTGGCTATACGGGATTAAGCACCCTCGGGTTGCTACAAAGTCATCTTGATTGTTGAGCTTATATGACTATATCGGCTATCCATGGATATATATACCTGGTGACCTGGCGAGCAAAACGCCTATGATTCTGAAACATACAACATAATCAAACAACATAATCAACATGTCTTTTTATACTTTTCTTTTTTATCACCTTTTTCTTCTCCCTTGTTCTAGCCGGTAAGTTTGGTCTCTTTTTGGGGTTTCTTTTGGGGCTTCTTTTGGGAAGTCTTCCTGACATATTTTTATAGCGCCGATACGAAAAGGCGCCGTGGGCTGACCATTTGGTCAAACTTGGCTTTCCTTGCGCGGTGGAAGGCCGGTTGATAAAGTTGGCACTCCTCAGGGAGCTGGCCACTCGCCAGCCCCGCCATGAGTCCATGCTGCGATACAGTGTGCCTATGGCCGGGGTCGCCCTCCAGTTTAAAATGGGAAGCAATATCAAACGAGTGGAGGCCATGTACATATTGGTGAGAATTGTATGAATTCAGCCTCTTGAATTCCTAAACATGAGAATTGCACAAAGCCCCGACACTTTTAACCCGAGGTTTCTCTATCAATATCAGGTTAATTGATATAATTTTAATTGTTTTGAATAGGGAATTGCTTAATTATCTACCTAGATATGAAAACGGTTAAAAAAGCCATTTTTGCAGGTAGTACTGTATACTTGCAGAATGATGTGAATGTGAAGTTCTTCCGTGTGCTACTTCTAATGGAACATCTGTAGCCTTTTGGTAGGTTAGACCTCACAGGCTGTAAGCCACTCTCATCTACTTGACGTATTTTCTTCTTCACAATGCATTCCACTTCGCTGTCATAGTAAAATCTGGTCCTTTTTTATTCTTTCCGTCTATCTTCATTATCCCAAGGCTTCATTCGGCTCATTATAATTATTCTTGATTTTCTTTTTTCGCATACCCAAGTTTTATTCAGCCTCCAAGTTTCGCGGTTTCATTCAACTTGCAATGTTCCTCGACTTTGTTAGTCCATTTCAGTTCCATCGAACCAGTCAGCCTCTTTCTATTACAAATATCTTATGGAATTTCACCTAAAGGCCTCTCGACTCCCTTTCTATTGCGGCTCACATCGCTCTCAAGTGGACACGGAACGTCGGACGCCCAAGGGCGGACGGTACGAGAGCTATAAGGACCGAACACCTCGTTAGATTCATCGGGCGTGGAGCCACCAACGACCAATGGATCCCGGTCTCAGAACCCGGCTACTCTAGCTGCTTCGAAGAATACGAGCAGCGGAGCGGAGGCAACTAAATCCTTTACACCGCAAATTCATCTCTACTCAGCATAAATAGCGAGCTGGCTTTTACAACAAGGCAAGGAACCAGCCCATAAACTTTACCAGACAAACTTCTCTCACTTGGCACCCACGAGATCTCTCACTTCCACCTCACTCGAGACTCGTTTGTGCCCCAAGCCACGAATATTTAAACCACCTTCCGGCCATTTCCTCCTTAACTCATTTTTCCTTCTTCAACTACCCTCATTGTTACAAACTTCTTTCTTCAATTACCCCACCAATATGCCCTCCAAAAGGAAACCTCCCCGGTCTCCGACCAAAGCCCCAACACCAAGAGGACAAAGCCAGGCTCCAAAGCCCACACGAAGCAATTCCAACGAAAAAAATGACTGGATGGATCTTCCAGGAGTTGGGGAGGTCCAGCTTGTAGGCTAGTGGACTGACTCTTTCTAGGACTTTGAATTTGCCTGCAAATCGTTGGGCTACCTTTTTGACACATACCTTCATAGCTCTCGTTCAACGCAAACTTTCATGTCTCTCCTTTCAACACACCTAACAATTGCCTCTCTAGCGACTGACGCTATCGAGCGTCTCTCTTTTACATTGAGTATCCATATCATCATCTCGATTCCCATTTGCATAAGCACCTTTTTGGCATGACTTGCTAGGAGAACAGATGCTTTCACCTCGACGATGGCTTCTGGCTGGACGGATGATTTTGAGCATCCCAGTTGACCGTCATGAGCAGTGACTATTGAAGCCTTGCTAAGAGTCACCTTTGATTAGGGACTGTCAAGGGACTATTGTAAGTCAAGATTCCCTAGTTTAAGGCACAAAGAGTGTAGAAGAAAAATGAAAGTTGATTTAATCAACCTTTCGGATTTGATCTGTTCACTCGTTTGAGGTACTGCAGCTGATTCGCCCGAAAACTCTTTAATGTGGCGGGTGAAGCCTCCTGATTCGCCAGAGCCCTCTTTAAGATACTTGGTGTTGATTTTGAGTCTAGAACGCTCGGAATCGGAGTCGCTATCAGTCGCTATATATAAGTCGCCATCACTAGACATAGGGTTGCTGTTCGCGTCTTGGGCTTCCCGCATCTCTTCATCTTTTCGCGTGTCCGAAGCGTTGACAGGTGGATTACGGCCCCTGGTATTGGCGGAAGGAGTATCGTCAGACTCATTTGGTCTCTCTTTATCTCGGAGAATTGTGAATTGCAGGCTGCGAATGGTTGAAAATGGACCAAGATCGAACCTGTCCCAATCCCAGTCCTTGGGCTTAGTTTCACCATAATCTTCGATGTCGGTACAGTATGACATGCACCCCTCGCTTCTCATCTCGGTACGTATATCCCAGGCTGCTTCGTATAGTTCGGTGTCAATAAAAGATGCGTCAGGGAAATCGTGGGTTTCACCGCAGTTACGTTCGGTGAAACCCTCCAGGTCCTGTAGACGGGTGTAGGCGAGATCCTTTTTGGCCTTTGTTTGGTATATCAATGCGTACGCCGCCGGATTCTTGTTCATGATAAAACGACAAGGTACTCTGTTTTGACCGCGACTAATGGTAGCCACGTGGATCAGGTCGACTGGGCCACCCGTACGGTCAGGGCTCACTTGATATCCCGTTTTCTCCAACAGCTAGGCTTTCATTTTGTGGGCTGAAGTGGACAGATACGGCTGTCTTCGTTATGCTTTCGATTTCATGCTCATGGGTTGTGTTGAGATTCCTCCTTATGTCCATGGCTTTCGGATTGAAGCATCTAAAACTCTCCAATCTCTATTCGCAGTTTCACTATGCATTTTGTTGTGGGCTTCGGCGTAGGCTTTCCCTAGTAGTCTCACTTTGCATAGAGAAACTATTTCACTACCCGAAATGGTAGATACTTCATATGCATTTGAGATCCATTTGAGATCCATTTGAGATTTATCTGACATCAATGTCAGATAAACTATGTAGTATAAGTGAAGCGGTCTGTAAGGCGCTATCTGGATCTCATTCAATGGAACGTATTGGTGCTTATCGAATATCAAGCTCTCTAGGGCAGGTTGCTACGGAGTCATCTTGATTATTGTGCTTACATGACTACATCAATGATCCATTTAGGTCTCTCTAAAAGAATGCTTTTATAACAATAATCGAGAGCTTCTGCCTGCGACTAATATATATAACAGGCGCCTGTTGGTGTGATAATTATGAGAGTTCAGTGCTGGTATTCTCAGACTGGGCTTTTATCTATAGTCAATCTTTATGGTTAGCATGTTAATATATCGTGGGTCTGGTCAAGGCAAAAAAGAAGCGGATCAAGAATGAAGTGGTTCCGTTGCTATGTAGGTCTATATTGAATTATATAAATGATAGATATAGATGGGTTTGTTTAGATGAAACTCGGTTGTTGGTGCTTTTTTCAGTGCACATACGTACCAAGTATTCCGGCCCCCTTGGTCACCCATTTCCGTCAATTCAACACCCCCTTGATCCCCGTTGTGCTGTTGGCCGCCCCACCGCCGCCGCCTACATCATATGTCAACGTGCTGTTCCAACTAACCTCACATAGCGACCAAGTAACATACCTCAAAATCTCCTGCCGGGCAGCCCAACAACACAGGGAAAGGAGCTGCTGCCCAAATTGGTACAGCAGCATTCCTCCAACCACCGTAAGCATGATAGAGGCCATTATTTGCGGGCCTTTCTCGGAGGCCAAACGAATGAGCTCTCCGACCCAACTTTCATTGCCGTTGCCGGCGCCCTTTTGTATCGGTGCTATAAAACATGTCAGAAAGAGTTCCCAAAAGAGCCCCCAAAAGAAGCCCCAAGAAGAGTCCAAACTTACCGGCCAGCACAAGGGAGAAGAAAAAGGAGATAAAAAAAACGGTATAAAAACATTTTGATTTATGTAGTATGTTTCAGAATTGTTTGAATGTGAAGTTCTTACATGCGCTACGGTATTATTTCTGTAAGTCTACATGGGAAGCAATGGTAGGGAAGGCACGAGGCTATAATGTGATGTCAGAACTTAATGCGCCCAAGCAATAGCAATTCATGTGTATAGTGATCAAGATACAGCAATATTCATATATTGAACCCAATCAGACAGTTTTATCCTTCCTTTTTTGTGGCAGCTTTGTCTTTGGCGTCGTAACTTGGTGGCGCATCAATCATATCAAACGGGCTATCATAACTATCGCCAACAAGCCCCCATATTGCGACCCGCGTGATCCGATGCCTAGCAAGATTGCTTATTTCCCCACGACATCGTTCTTTCAACAATTTCTTATCTTCTTCAGAAAAGTCAAAGCCTCGAGCTTTCCGACAACACCCACATTCAAATGTACAATGTCCAACTCCAAGTATACGCGTGGTCTTACGATTAAGACAGCAACCACATTCACGAGCACAACATCCTTGTCGGCCAGCACAATCTTCAACAAGCACACGGTGCATATACCATTTAGGATGGGACCGCCATAGCTGAAACCCTCTTAATTGAAATCCGTCTTCCAGACAGGATCGATGATGCCACCAAATTTGCTCCAAGAGCCGGTATTTGACATTCAAGACATCGAGTTTCTCTTTAGCGTCTTTGCTTAGAGTATCGAGCCCCTCTTTGATGGATATCTCTTCTTGAACAACTTCTCGGAGGTCTTCCTCCACAAAGAGAAGTTTGCGCGAGGAAGAAGGAAGAGGGCGAGTCTTATAATTGTTCCAGTAAAGAATGAAACGATATCTTTGGAGAGCATTTATATCCCCACATCGTTCGAGATCGACTTCCTCGGACGTCTTGTCACCAATCAATCTCCTGCCCATTTTCTCTTTTGTATGATCACCGCTTGATCTACGACGGTGAAAAGAAAATGGCATCTCTGATGTCTGAATGTGTTGACCGAATTTGAAGGACGAAGAATATTTCTCGAGGGTTTGTGCGTGGTCTATAATAAGATTCACCCATAGTGATGTCAACTTACACTTCGACACCTGAAAAGTAGGGTGATGACTTAATCCTTTCATATTGCCCAGGTGGCACCTCGCTTAATTATATCCAATCCCAAAGTAAACCTTCTTCGATTAATGGTCACTGTATAAGAATTAGAAGATTGTCTTTAAAGAAATGGTACGCAAAATAAATTCATTGCCGGAGGCTTGATTTGATCGAAGACTTCATCTATTACATGATCTCGTATCTATTTAACTTTGGCGAAGACGAGAGAAATGCTGATCTGTATTGCATTCAAGCCCGATCACCGGTTGGAATGCAAGAGTAAATGAATAGAGTTAGGGGCCCTTCTGTGGCAATGTCATTGAAATGGCTGATTATATCGTTGAACCATCTTTGCGAGTATTGTCGCTAATGCTTGGAGCACTTAGGGTCAACCTTGAAATCATTCACATCGAAGCGTAGCTATGTGTTCTTTGAACAAAGCATTCCCCAATATTTCTAGAATTTGCGGTGTGTGTGTAAACAAGTCACTCGCCTTTTCCTTTAAGGGATTATCCTAATACGAATTCTTCTGCATCGTCTTCTAAACTTTACTTCATCTCGCTTAAGCAGGGTGGGTGACACAATAGCATGCAGTGGGAAATGTTCTCCGACAAATAAGGTACAGGGTAATTAGTAAGAGTATGAGCATATTCATGTTAAAGATATTTATCGAGCTACTATACCTGGCAGGTGTCATATAGTAAGTAGGGTTAATTGATAGCCTGATTAATCGTGACAATCTAACCCTGATAATTGGTGCTTTCGCCTTTTTCTACAATGACGCTATAGAGTATCTATGTCTAGATAAAAAGACTATTACATGTAGAAAAGTAAATTTCTGTCATATTATGCGCCAAATAACGTATTTGGTTGGGACCGCAGTTCACTCCTCGTGATTGCCAGTTAAAACCCGAGACAACGCCCTAAAAGGTAGAACCTGGAATAGACCTCGGGATTTATGCAGAGCAATCTATCACCAGTTAAGATCGCAGCTAGGCGGTATTTGAGAGCACCCTTTGTACTACAACAGAAACCTAAAATCTAGCAAGGGATCTACAATCGGCACTGAGACTAAATTGTGCCACATGTGTGCCGAGATGAGCCCATAAGAACCGGAGGAATCCCATCAATACTTCTATCCAGTTCATCACGCAAGCTGGCTGATGCTGCGATCTAATCTATCGATATATTAGATTCGTTCCTTTAAGTTACCATGTCGATCTTCATACCTGATATGTTCGTCTCATTTATGGCTTCTTCCGCCAAAGTAAATCCTCATATTGACAAGGTCCGAGAGGAATCAGAGTCATGGCTCTCAAGGTATGTGCCTCTGGTGTACTTATAGCCTACATTAAGTTGGACTAACTAGGCGCAGAGTCTGCGGGTTTAGCCCGAGCCAGTCGGATACTCTTCATAGTCTAGATTTCGGATTCTTTTGTGCAGTGGTCATTCCTTTTGCAGATGAAACCAAGCTGCGTCTCTTATGTGACTGGGGTAATTGGGTACATTATAAATCTTTCCCTTTTTTGCGGCCTGGATACTTGACTCCAGCATGTACTGACTCTGCATATGCAGATATTTCCTTTTGATGATGGTAAGGACCAATAAGCTATAATAATAGATATACAATCAACGAGTGACTAACATGTTAATAGCCTTTGATAACGGCGCATTGAAAAATGATCCAGTCATGGCCCAAAGAATGATCGAAGGCCTGATCTCTGTTATGGAAGGGGGTCTGGAAGAGCCCGAAGAGCCTCTACTCAAGGCATTCCAAGTGATATGGAAACAGGTATCAGAGGTGAGCATCGATATATCTAGCTGTCCCAAATCTCGTTTTCACTAATGGTAAAAAAAGGTACCCAAAGGTACAATAGGTATTTTCCTTTCTGTCTCTAATCTCCACCTACTTACATTGAGTTAAGGTGTTCAGAAGCGGTTTGCAAAATATATGAAAGAATTTTGCCAGGCCAATCTGGAGCAGGTCAAGCTTCAACCATCTGGCAACATAGCAGATGTCGACGAACTGACCAACATGCGACGAGGACTGATATGCACAACGCCTATCTTCGCGTTGGTTGAGTGGGTTATACTACGCTCTTTTGGGGCTTTAAAGAGATCTGCAGGCTTACAAATGAATGATAGATACGCATCTGACCTTGACTTGCCGGACGAAGTGATTGATCACCCTGTTATAGAAGAGCTTCGGGTCATCATCACCGACATTGTTTGGATGTACGAATTCCTTTATTATCAGTATCCATCCCTTTTCTAACCCAATCATATAGCCAGAATGACATTGTCTCGTATTTCAAGGAGCAGGTCGGTTGATATACGAAATTTTCAGAAGGAAATATCTAATAACCCCAAAGGACCTTGACGAACAACACAACCTTGTGACTGCATACTTGCTACAGGGATATCCGCTCCAAGTCGCATTTGAAAAATCCGGAGATTTACTTCAGTCGCGTTATCGTGACTGGTATCGCAATTTTGCTAAGCTTCCCTTCTGGGAGGAGCATATTGACCGTCAAGTACAGTTGTATCTTTCAGGAGTCCAGAATGTGGCTTTGGCGAATTTGAATTGGAGGTTTGTTGTGCCACGCTTCTTATACTTTCTCTTTATGATAACCAAATGACGGGTTTCTACATTCTAGTTTCCGAACCGATCGATACTGGTATGGCCAAAATGACAAAGTGAGAACGACTAGAGAGGTCACCATCCCAGTACAGCCCGCATTGTTAGAGGTTTAGAGGACCAAGACACTGTCTCCATCGAGCGGATATAGATTACTAGAGGGGAAGGCGTTTCCAGGGTTGATCTCCTTCTCGTGGGAAATATAGTTAGAGGGAATTTGTCAATTTTCCGTCTCATCTCATAGTTTCATGACGTTCGAAGCTGAAACTGGGGGATATAGTCCATACATAGCGAGGAATCGAATGGCCATACACCGTCGGTTCAACCATTAACCAATTAGTATTTATCCAGGCGCTAAGGTGCCATTCTCATGCTAAACATGTCTATCGCGTTTCTTAAGATCAGAGTCTGGGAAGAAAATGATCTTCCTACCTGATGTGGTACTTTGTACTGAACACTGGATTATTTCCATCTACTATTACGATGGCTAGTCTTCTCACGATTCTCAAGAGTTTTTCATTTTGTATCAGACAGGATAGCCATTTTCAACAGACGATTTAACGTCAATCGGGCAAAGGTCAAAAGACCTCACAATTCAGACTTCGATTCACAATTATGTTCCACCTAGTCAATAGAAACCTTTAGGCATCATCAACTCTGAGAGCAGAAATAATATGAGCAACAGTCTCCACATCCTTGTCACCCCGTCCACTAAGGCAAACAACAACATCGTGCCCAGGCCCCAACTCCTTCGCAGCACGCACAGCCCCAGCAACAGCATGAGAACTCTCAAGCGCAGGCATAACTCCCTCACGCTGACTGATCAACGAAAAAGCGATCAGAACCTCCATATCAGTTGTCCGAGAAATGATAGCCCGACCAGATTCCTTCCAACTCGCCAACTCAGGTCCAATACCAGGATAATCAAGCCCGGCAGAGACGAAATGTGTTTTCACATTCTCCCCATCCTCCCCATCCTCCCAATACTCGTGCCGAGGCATATGAGGTGGCAACCCGTGCCCGATACCAATGGTCTCCTCACTCAGACCTGCCATGCACCCACCACGCCCCTCAACGCCAATAAGAGTAACAGATGAATCATCAAGGAAGGGGTAGAACAGACCAACAGCATTCGATCCACCACCAACACAAGCAACAACCGCATCAGGCAGTTTACCACCATTCATCGCGGTGAACTGAGCTCGAGTCTCGGTGCCAATGACAGTCTGGAACGTGCGCACGATAGTCGGATACGGATGCGGGCCAAACGTCGAACCGAGAACAAAATGCGCGGTCTGCAGCTCCATACCCCAGACACGGAAAGCCTCCTTGACTGCGTCGCTGACGGTACCCTTTCCGCCGCCGTACTGGGCATCAACGGGGATAACCACTGCGCCGAGGATGCGCATCTGCGTAACAACCAAAGTCTCGCGTTCAAAGTCCTCGGATCCCATAAAAATAGTGCATTTCATGCTGAATTGCGCGCATAGAGTTGCTGTCGCGATCCCGTGTTGACCAACGCCTGTTTCGGCGATTATGGAGGTTTTGCCGAGTCGTCGCGCCAGAAGGATTTGGCCTAGCGCGTTGTTAATCTTGTGACTGCCTGTGTGGTTCAGGTCTTCGCGTTTCAGCCAGATGCGTGCTCCGCCTGTGTACTCTGATAGGCGTGAGGCTAGGTGGAGGGGGGTGGGTCGGTTGGCGTATGCGGCGTAGGAGTTGATTTCGGCCCAGAAGGCTGGGTCTGCGTTTGCCGCCTTGAAGCCGTTTTCTAGCTCTGCAAGGCCTTCGTCGAGAGATCCTGGGATGTATTGAGCGCCGAAGTTTTCCAGGCTAGTGTTTGTGTCTCTGAGATTGGTGGCTGTGTCGGTGTCTTCGGGTGTATCACCTGCGCCATCATAGGAAAGGTAGACGGTAGTGGAAGACATGGGTTGGTTAGCTTTCTTTCTTTCTGGTATGACAATTTGATCCTCAGTGCGTCCAGCAACTCGAAGACAATACTCCTTGACATTCTGAGCACCAGTTCCAGGAGCCGAGTTTCCCAGTATGTGGACGATTTGGAAGCCGATGACGATTCCTTCAGCGAAACCAGCAATATCAACAAACTCTTTTCGGGTGTTGATACCGAATCCGACAGCTACCGAGACTGAGTTCCCAGTGCAATCATGCACACGATGGAGCAGATCTTCCACACCCCTACACGGTCCCTCAATAGTTCCGCTAACTCCAATACTAGACACAAGACAAACGAATGAGTTAGCGATGTTGCAAAGTATCTCCATATGAGCATTCTGGGTATAAGGAGGAACGAGGGGGATGTACGATAGTCTGGGATCTGGGTTAGCCAAATGCAAATGTAAGCCTGAAAGATAGATATATAGACCCTTTGGATTTGCACAGGTCACTGAACCACACCGCGCTTTCGGGGGAAAGATCGAGAATGATGAGCCCGTCTACACCAGCAGCCCTGCAGTCTCGAAGTAACTTATCCTCTCCGTACGGATATTCACGCACGGGATTGTAGTACCCCACCAGCAGCACGGGGACAGCCAGACCTCGTTTACGGGCTGAATTGACCATCTGCAGGATGTATGAAAGTTGCACCCCGTTCTCGAGGGCCTTGTCATTTGCATGCTGGAAGGTTGGGCTTTCATTTATGGGGTGGCCGGCGAAGGGAATTCCAAGTTCGATGATATCTGATCAGGGGTTATAATTAGCTACTGTTGAATATGGGATGGTACATGTCCCACAAAAGAGACAGGAGTAAACAATACATACCTGCACCTCCAGCTTGCAGGGACATCATGATGTCTGGTGTTTCGCTAACGGTGGGATAGCCAGCTGTCACGTAGGTGATCAAGGCAACGCGGTTTTCGGCCTTGCATTTCGCAAAGGCTTCTTTGATGACTTCCATGTTGCGGTAGACTAAGAAGATAACAAAGGTATCCTGTTGAGGAAAAGGTGCTGTCGCACTGTCGCAGTGTGGTGGATGGAAGAGATGAAAGAGGGAAAGATAGGAAGAAAGGTGGGAGGTGGGAGGTGGGAGGGAACTTACAATTATGTGATCTTACAGTCTCAACTTCTCACTTCGATATCCTATGGTGGAGGCATTGCTATCTGATATCTGCTTATTTGTTTCCCATGTCCTCTCTTCTGGTCAGATACATTTTCCCCTCGTCTATAACCATTCATTCAAGATATTTTCTTCTAACGCTTTTGATTTTAGTAATATATTTGCAAGTCTCTGAATTTTGCATATAGATTGTTGATTATATGCGCCACGGCGAATCAACAATCGCGCCACCAAGTGAAGCATAATGGCCAGTTTCCCCAGCCCACCTGGTAGTCCAGTTATTTACCTACCAACTGTTCACCTTCCTCGCTAGAGCCAAGGCTCGAAAATTGAATCTGGCGAATAGCATGTCCCTTCCACATAAGCAACATAACAAACATGTAGGAGAACACCGCAAAGAAAGCCATCATACCATAAACCCAGCCAACATCAACAGCCTCAACCCAAGGATTGATATAGAAACTAATTGTCAATCCATAAACAATGCGATAAGCACCAATAACAATACCTGCCTCAGCTGGATACCGCGTAAAGCACTCGACAACATAATTCACCGTGACAGGAACACTGGCCAGCGAGCCAACAGTCACAATAAAAACAGCCAGCGCGAGAACCATATAGTGCAAATGATATTGCAAAGCGGCACCAAAGATCCCTAGGCCAATAGGGTTGATCACAAGACTAGGAAGCCATAGGACATGCAGTCGATACTCGGGCTTCCAGACACCGCCGTTGTACCGTCGTGCCAGTGCCAGAGGCAACCGGTCGTTCAGATAGTGGCCGTAAAATTGGACGACGATGATGCCAATCCAATGGCAGAATGTGAATGCCGCATTTTGCTCCAATGAGAACCCATAGCCACCTTCGGAGATGGGTTTCTGGAGCCATACCGGCGTGAGTGCGTTGACGCCCACGTAAAATCCAAAGGAGATTAGTGTGAATATTCCCATGATGATCGTCACAGGACACATTCCAATTAGAAAGGGGGTGATTCCGACTTTGGCCTGTTCCACTGATGTTAGATCGAACTTAGTTCCCATGATATGGCATACAGCATCAGGCTTTCCCTGTACATACCGTTTCTTTCCAGGTAGTCGGCAAGACAACCCTCTGCCCGAAGAAGAAAGTAGCGAGTCTATTAGCCAGAATTCCAGCTGGAACATCCGGGTTCCTTTCAAAGCATTCACGATCGAATCCAGTTTCCTCGAGGAAACAGAAACAACAGATAAGCGTGAACCCAAGCAGACCGACCGTCCACCAGAACTCAACGGGGAAAAACGAGTGCGCAGAAACAAAACCCGAGAATGTCGGACCGGCAATCGTTCCGAACAAAAACGCCATATGTAGAGCAGTAAAAGCGCGGCCACGCTGATGCAAGAAAAACATATCGGTCACGATGCGAGGGCCAAGCACTGTAGGCACGGCACCGAAGAAGCCAGCAAAGAGCCGGGAGATCACATATGGAATATAGTTACCAGGGTCGGTCATGACGGCGCCCCAGATCTGGCATACTAGCGTAAATAGCACACACCAGAAGATCACGGAGCTGCGACCAAGCATGTGAGATATCGGGGCAAAGAAAAATGGGCCCGCGGCCATGCCAGCTAGGGCGGCTGAATTCTAGAGGATGTTAGATGGGTGATACTTGATTTGATAACCGGGCAGACGTCAAAGTCTCAAAGAAAGTGGAGTTGTAGACTTACCGCATAGGACTCTTCCAGCTTCGTCTTGTTGTACAGTTTCTCCTGATCGGCCAGATTAAGCTGTCCCGATAAAGGCGCGATGGCGCCGGAGAAAGATGCGAGGCATAACACGGCCAGTAGTACATATTTGCGAGTGATAGGCCAGTTCTGGAAGGATTTGATCAGGTCGGTTTCAATGACAATGATGTTCGAGGGTCTACTGCCATACCAGAGGGTCCCGGGGGTCAGCACTAGGCCGGGGGACCAAGACAAGGTGTGCTGTATGGTGCTTTTCCACTGGGGGTAAAAAGGAAGGGGATGCTTCGGCTTCTTTTGCTTCTTGGAGGTCCATAGCTGACTTATATTTATGCCGTTAGGTTGTGTCTAGTGATCAAGTGCCTCTCCCAAGAGTTGGGGTGTGTCTTTCGCTATCCCTTGCGTTGTTGCGTTGATGTCTCCCCTTTTTTTTTTACAGCCCTGCGACACAAGATATCTTGGCGGGCTAGATTGCAAGCCTTAGTTTTGCCAAGCTCTTCGCCGATCTCCTTGTACAAGGGAAAGCTTGCGTGGGGACGCGTCAGCTTGGCCCTAGGGTCAGTTGTGGGCTGTTTGGTGTGGAACATGGAGCAAGTATATAAAGTACGATAATCATCCCCCAACATATTCTGCATCTAGAACAGACTACTCCGTATGAGCAATTGTATTAAAGCCCATCTTGAATTTGTGTGTTGTTGAATCGGTGCTGAGGTGGACAGAAGAAAAATAAACACATGATATTTCAGGGATCCAACCCAGCAATGGCACATGAATTTCAACCTCACACGGTCACAATCATTGGCATTGCCCCTGTAATCCCGTTATCACCGATCGCTTTGACGTGACTCACAACTTCATATGCAAAATGCAGATGTCGGCCACCGATGCCGATTGCCCTGTCCGATCGATCCACATCGGAGGAAAAAGCTCCACGCGCGAAAAACCCAGGCTTCGGCGACAACTTCAACATGCCGAGCGGTCTTTTCATACAAAACGTCCACCGAATCCTTTTTAAAATTATTTTCTATATACATCATTTCACTACTTTAGACATGAGGAAATCATCAATCAACCTTTTACATCCACTATATACCATCTAATTCCCCTCAACACCCAATCATGGAATCCAGACCAGACCTTGAGTCCCAAAAACCAACCCCGCAGGTCGATTCTCCCCACGACTCGGAATCAGAAGACGACCTGGCCCTCAAACCGCAGCCCTCAAACGCCTATGGCATCCCGACATGGCGCAAATGTCTCATCCTTTTTGTCGTTAGCTGGATGACACTGGCTGTCACATTCTCCAGTACCTCACTATTACCCGCAACCCCGGAGATCGCTACCGAGTTTTCTACTACATCGGAGATTCTCAATGTTACCAATGCCGGTGTTCTAATTGCCATGGGCTTTTCGTCTTTTATTTGGGGTCCTATCACCAACCTATTCGGGCGTCGCAATGCCTATAATGCAGCTATCCTTGTGCTTTGCGCATGCTCGGCCGGTACCGCCGCGGCGATCAATTTGCATATGTTTATCGCAATGCGCATTTTAGGAGGCTTTACAGGTACTTTCTTCATGGTTGCTGGGCAGACTATTCTTGCAGATATCTTTGAACCGGTATGTTAGTTTTATTCCAATTGTCTGCTGGTTACTGACGGGGGTTGATAGACTGTGCGTGGAACGGCTGTCGGCTGCTTTATGGTTGGATCTGTCAGTGGGCCTGCAATTGGTATGTTTTAAATTATCACTATTTCTATAAGTTTCCTCGGATCCAAGTGGCTAATTGTTTAATTAGGACCCTGTATCGGCGGGATCATCGTCACATTTGCTCAATGGCGCATTATCTACTGGCTTCAATTCGCGATGACTTTACTCGGCCTCGTCTTGTCTCTTCTTTTTGTGCCAAGTATCCAGGAAAAGAAACGGGACTCCGAGAAACGCTTGAAGTTTTGCACTATTATGGGCATGTTCAACCCAATGCGCGTCTTCCGTCACTTCGTGTATCCCAATGTCTTTTTTGCAGTAAGCATCATCTTCCAGTACTGAAGTTGTTTGTACCTTGTCCGTTGATTGTCTAACAAGCAACAGTGCCTCACATGTGGTCTCCTTGCCACGTTCCAATACACAATTCTCACATCAGCCCGTTCAATTTTCAATCCACGTTTCAACCTGACATCTCCCCTCATCAGCGGCTTATTCTACCTCTCCCCGGGAATAGGCTTTCTGGTCGGTAGTGTGGTCGGTGGCAAGCTGTCCGACCACGCTGTGAAGAAATGGATTATCAAACGAGACGGGGTGCGCCTGCCTCAGGACCGATTGAACAGTGGTATTGCCACGCTTTTTGGGGTCCTCCCAGTTGCAACATTAATCTACGGCTGGACCTTAGAGGAAGAAGTGGGTGGTATGGTTGTGCCAATTATCGCCGCTTTCTTTGCAGGCGTAGGGCTTATGGGTTCTTTCAATGGACTGAATACTTATACGGCTGGTGAGTGTTATCTAATTTATATACAAGTATCCCGCACTAACCATATATCTTGCAGAGGCTATACCGCATGTTCGTTCGGAGGTCATCAGCGCAAAGTACGTAGTGCAGTATATCTTTGCTGCCGGAGCAACGGCGGTCGTTGAGCCGTTAATCAGCGCTATCGGGGTAGGATGGACATTTACAATCTGTGAGTTCTCTCAAGGAGATCATGAATGAGACATATCTAACTATTTATCCAGGTGTATTCTTCGCTATAATAGGTGGCTTCCTTGTGCTTGCTATCACAAAATGGGGCATTGATATGCAACGATGGTCTGAAAGGAAGTTCAGCCTCGATGTGAAGTCTTGACCACAACAAAATGACGTTTTCCCTCCACTTTAATTTATGTTTTTGCATACGAGGCGATATGAAATGCCTGCATGATAGAGTTGGTTTATATAGATCGCGATAGACAGACATGGTTCAATGATTTGCTGGAATATAATACATAGATTTAACCATATAGAGACTCGAAAAATAAGTTTCAAGACACTCAATACACTTTCTTCGTTCCTACTTATGCAGGTATACAGCATATTAGGCTCACCTGGGCACACTTTTAAGGTCGGGCCTTCAAGGTTGCTGCCCGGGTGGGCACCAGCAAATTGATTAGTCAGCCATACCTCGGCCAAAGCCCAAAATTGCCGAACGATCGGCAAAGAACTTCAAATCTCCGACCGCATCCGGCGATTTTCTTTTTTTGCACAATCTGAAAAGCCCGAGAATAACGAGAAGAGGGGGAATTATCAGATGGCGCGAAAAAGACGTGCTCTTACAGAAGAGCAAGAGCAGGAAGGTCGGGAGTCCCAAAAAAGGAAATTTGTTGCGTGTGTATTCCACCTGCATATACCTCACGCCGAAGCCACCGAGCACTGACGTATGGTATCAACAGCTGTCGAAGATGCCACTCGCATAAAATCAAATGTTCCGGAGATCAGCCATGTAGCAAATGTTGCACAGTCGGACTCGCTGATGAATGTACCTATGCTACTCGGGATCGCCAGGTGAAAGTTAGCGAGAAGTATGCAATCAAGCCGCATCCTATTATTAGACCAAGCCTTTCAAAAAGCTTGTCTATTACTTGTGTCAGGCCAGAAGCTAAAACAGTCTTCTCCAATCAGCTATTTAGATCAGATTCTCGCCGAGAATCAGCGGCTCAAGGAACGGTCGATCACCTCGGCTCAAGTTGCCGAGACCAATGACCCGGTGCAGAGGTAGACATCCCTTGACTTTCTAAAGATGACCCGCAACATGCTGAGATGTATAGCAGAGGCCCTTCCAGAACAGCAGATGCCCCTGATGGAACAGGAATTCAAAATCCATTGATTGGAGATCGTGCCTGGTTCCACCGGTATGATCCCTCTTCGCCACCCATCTACATCGGCGAGGCAGCATGTTCAGCATTCGCAACACGCTTTCGGCGTTTCTTGCCGGGGAATAGTGCAATGCCACATATTCCCCGAACACAGTATGAGCGCGAAGAGACAATCGCCGCAGCGAACGAATCCGATATCCAGTGGCCGAGTCTCCACCATGCTCGGTTGTTAGTCCGAATAGCAATCCACCAGATTGGGCATCTGTACCACCTCATGATGCGCAAGTCGACGTTAGATAAACTGGAAGAGATCTACAGGACACAAGTCTTCGACTGCGCGGCTAGCAAGTGTAAATTCTTCGCCTTATTCGCTTTTGGCCAGGCGTATTCAATCCGGTCTGAGCCAAATTCCGGCTCTAGAGTACCGGGCACGTCGTACTTTGCTCGATCAATGGGGTTAGTCCAGATCCTACCGGAGAGAACCAGTATTACACACTTGGAGACCCTGCTATTGTTGGTATGTAGCTCAGCATGTACTATTGTTGGACATCGCAGTACTTACCATATCCCAAGTCTCTTTTTTCCTACTATCTCAACCGGCGTCATTCGGCGTACGTGCTGATCGGAAATGCCATGCGGATGGGGTTGACCATCGGCTTGAATCACAATATCCTAGAATCACAGGTCATCGACCCAGTGGAGCGCCAACACCGAATCCAAATATGGTGGACAATCTACATCTTCGACCGGATGTGGGGATCCAAAATGGGTCTCCCAATGCAAATCCTCGATGAGGATATCCATGTCGACATGCCCTCAACCATCTCCCCGCGCTGGCGCCACGAAGAAGAACTCTCCGACTCAGACTACATGACCGCCAACATCAAGCTGGCACGCATAGTCGGCGAGACAATCACCAAACTATACAGCCGGCGAAAATACCAAGAGACCTTCCTACAGCGCGTTCAGAAAATCCTCAAAGCCCTGAAACACTGGGTAGAAACACTCCCCGAATCCCTCAGACTGAACATGGAAGACCTGGAATCGAGCAAGAAACCCATCGTCTCCCTCCATATGTCCTTCAACCAATGCGTGATCCTAACTACGCGCCCTACGCTACTGCACCTCCTAATGACACTAAGCAAAAAAAGCAAATCCCGCTCCAATACCACCAATAATACCGGTGGGGCCGGGACTGAGAGCGAGAGCGAAGAGGTATCCGTTTCCCAGCCCGTTCTGACTCTAAGCGAAGCATGTATCCATGCAGCGCGGCACTCCCATTCCATGATCTTGACACGGTGGATCAACGGATCCATGCCGACCTTCGGCTATTTCCACGCCCACTACCTCTTTTCCTCCGCGTTGATCTTGGCAATGTCCAGCTTTGTTCCGATCGGCAGCCCGACTGATATGACGGGATTTGACTCCGCGCTAGATCTACTACGCTCCATGACGGAGAATGGAAATCTGGCTGCGGCCGAATTCTATCATAACCTCGAGCAGGTCAAGGTTTGTTTGGCTGCATATCGGGATTTGAGGCGGGATGAGGGGAGTGCTGATGTGACTGCTGGTGGAGTGGCTCCTAATACCAACGCTAATGCTAGTGGCAATGCTCGGTCTGGCGCTGGTGCGCTAGCTTTGTCTCGGCCTTCGTCTGATGTGGCAACGGCTACTACTCCCTTTTTGAACGCTTTGCCGCTGAACCCACCCACATCTACACCGGCATCGGTGTCGACATCTATACCTCCCGCGTCGTTAATATCCACAACACATGATATCCTTGCCTCTGCCACCACCCATCCTGTCCACAGCCATGGCATCGATGCATATACCTATCCCTCGAGGGATACCGTCAGCGGGTACACGACCGAAATGGCGTTTCTAGAGCCGACCATGCAAGATTTCCTGGCGCAGTCAGATATCGACCTTGGGCTGTTGCACCCTGTTGATACATTCTTCAACGAGGCAGAGAATCTATATACATGCCATGAATTTTGATTGGGGTTAATCAGGGCGAATGAGTCATTGATAATGATATGCACGTTCTAAACCCGGTTGTTCTGCTCTGAGCTGAGCGACTCGACACTCTAATGCTTAAAGATGGTATTCTTGTGAGAAAATGCAAGACACAATACTATGACAAGATAGAAGACTATTATAATAAGACACAGCCAACTTAATGAAACGTATTGATGAAGATAAACCGAAATCATAATTGAGACGTCAGATGAGCAAGCATTTCCAGCATGGCAAGGGACGCATGATGGATAGAATAAGTTGCATCGTATACGTCATTAAAGACAGCAGGCAAAAGCAAATGCATCGCTCCCCGTACCAATCAAGTCAGGGTATAAATCAAACTTCCATAACTGCATGAGACATGAGACACGTTGAAGAATGCGGGTTCTTAGATTTCGGTGTCAACATCGAACCCAAACTTCGATCCATGTCGTGAAAGAAGGTCCATGGAGACAAGCCAGGCTCGCTTAGAAGAAGGGTCTCTGGCCGACATCTCTTTCAAAAAGCGAGTTGCTTTGTTGATCTTTTTAGTGATGTCAACAGCCTTGGCGGTGCCCACATGGGTGCGAGCGAGGAGCTCGGTGAGGAGAATGGTGGTCGACTGCATTATATTGTGCAGGATGCACCACCATGGAGCGACGCCATACAGCCAAGTCAAGTCTGGCTCCTCGGGCAACAGTTCGAGCATTTGACCTGCCATCTGAACGCACAAGGCTGCCATCTGATCACACACTGTTCCCGGGGAGCTTGCTTCAGGTTGTTGAAATAGACGGCGGATACAGGGTTGCAAGATTATCAGCTTGGTGGCGTAGAATCGAAAAGCAAGACCAGTACGCTGTTGTAGAAATTGATGAGTTGTGTCTAGCGTTGTGAAATTAAACTCCGCCGGGAGACGAGACAACCAGTTGTCGGCATGGTTGTTTAGCGTAGGAATGGCGGTTTCGATATCATGCCATGACTGCCGCATTGCCCTAGGAGCATACAGAGTATTAATAGCCTCCCGTAAGAGATGGGCTAAGTCCACTGCGTACAAAAAGTACAGAGAGGAGTTGGGTGTCAGATTCTCTGCGCCCGTCTGGCTGGCCCTTTCTTCTTGTTTCCCCTTGCCTGACCCATGCTGTTCCGGTGTCCTTAGAGTCGTACTCTCTTCTGATGAAGCTGTCATGGTATCGGAGATTAAAGAGGCGAAAAAGGCATTTCGAGTCCTTTGGTCGGTAATAACTTGCGCAACACGCTTATCCCAGAAATCCTCCTCTGCGAAGGGCACAGGGAGGGGTGTGGAGCAAAAAATATCCCCCGTGCCAGGTGGGCGGCCTGTCGTCTCACATAGCACAATATCCAACATAAACAGCGCCCACCAAACCCGATATCGAAGTTCTTTCGAAAAGTGGGTGATGCTCTCGCTCTCGCTTCGAATGTTGAGACCCATGGTCACCGCCGATCGAATTGCAATTCCAATGAGTCTCCATGACCTAGATGAAGAAGTCCGACAGGTCAGATATAAATCACAAAGAAACAGATAAGGGATGAAAAGGAAAGACCGACCTGTTAACTTGACCAACCGATAGGAGGTAAAAGGCAGCCAAGCCCTCCACCTGTGCTTGTTGCAAGTCGGGATGATAGAGCAACACGCTACCTACATTCAGCTTCCATGCCCGTGCGAAATAAGTCTGATGGTCATCGCAATTCGGTTGGAGTTGATCGGCAAGGAAGGCATGCCTGGTCGCAATGGCAAACACCAGGTTCAGCACTATAATCCATCGTTTCCCAGGTCGCACGTTCGGATTCGCATAGAAAGATCGGTACTGGTTTAGAAATATTGCTTTTCCAATAATCGGAAAAGTAGGATGGACGACGTGAAAGTAGGTCTCAACGAGCCTGTTGGCGATTTGTTGTGGAGGCCGGCGTGCGAGGTCGATATCGTCCAGAAATAAAATCTCCGAGTCATCTTGAAAGTAGTTCACGGAAGAGATCGAAGGGCGTTCGGTGGTCTTTTTCATTCCTTTCAAACTTTTATGGTCAAGGTCGCATTTGAGTCTGTACAACCATACCATCTCCGAATGTTCGCCCACAAATCCTGTCGCCTGTACTTTCTCATCACGGTCAAAGTCCTCTTCAGTGTAATCTACAGTCCCCGAGGAAATAGATCTCGGACTAGCACCTGCACGGGAAGAAAGCACTGATTGGTTGATGTGGCTTGATGGGTTGGTGAATAAGGCAGGGATAGGGGTAGAGGGATTGACTTGGGTGAGCGGAGTGCGTGCATTTAACTCCCTCAATGTTTGATCGACCTGTTGGGCTGACGAGGTATCAAGTTTGGGATAAAGACCGCGGAGCAAAGCATCAAAGGTTTCCACCCGTGTGGTTAGATCGTTCAGCTGCCTATCACCTGTTAGAGAAAAAAGTATTGAAACTAAGCGAAAAAGGTTACCAACTTCACCATCTTCTCCCGTTTCCGATCGCCATACGAACACGGGACACCGGCATCTAGGCATCGATGACAGGTTGGACGATGGCCACTACATTTGGCCTTTTGCTCACGGCAATTCTCACAAGCCCGACTAACTCGACCACTGCTAGTCCAGCTACTGGGTTGTGCGTTCCGGGGAATAGCCACCTTGGCATTCACGCGGTCGCTTGAAGGATAATCACGGATATCACGGTTATCCCGGTTATCATGAAGAGGGATAGTTTCGGGATTGAACTCGAAGGGAGAAGGTTGCGGGTATCCAGGCACGGCCCAGTCATAATTGATTCCATTATTTGCCACGTTCGGATATTCGGAATACGGGGTACCAAAGTTCTCACTCATATCGTTGGATATAATCTTCGAAAAGGATTTGATCATAGGAAGGATTTGATCAGAGGGTGTTTTTCGCCAGACGCGACGCGAGACGCTAGCGGAACTTCGACTCATAAGCCACACGGGCAGAACTGAAGAAGAATTATCCCCCTTGCACAAGAGTTTAATAATAAAAACGAAAAGTCAAAAAAAAATACAAAGTTCCAACATAGTAGATCCCCCTACTGTGGGTATTCACAAGTGGGTTTTTCAACCGAAATGGAGCTCTCTGGTATGCTGGAGGTCTTTGCCGGGTTGCCACTAAGAGCAGCGCTAAAGCCAATAAGCGCTTCGCTTTGCAATTTGGTATTTTTGAACACATGAGGATGGACATTGTAAGCCCTTCCTGTGAATATGGATGTGCTGTATGCTGTATCGCAGGAACATTAGCGTATGTGGTCTATACAAGCCTTTCTCTCGGGGTTTCCCTTGTGTTTGAAGCCTCCAGGGTAGGATTTCCATACGAAACCTGCTCACTGGTATGCCACGAGAGACTGATGCTCTCTCCCTGTACTAGGGACAGGTCTGTCGTGACGTGGGACGTTCCGAGTCGTATCGCTCTCTTTCGGTCCGAGAATCACCCGTATTCCAAATATCGATGATAGCTTGGCATTCAAACGACCATCTGTGTTCGAGGACCTAGCGGGATACATCATGAGTCCATTTCATGAGGCAACATTGTCATGGTGATCAGAACCAGATACCACAGGCAGCAGGACTATCCATCAGGTTTCCTCTCCCTTCAAGGCTCTTGGGAAAGTTTGCGAGAGGATTGTTGCTGTGATTTTAGACCCCAGAAAAACCGAAGCTTGTAACAAGGCATAACTAGGTGAAATGTCGATGATTTTCTCTCAATAAAATCGTTTTCTTGCCCTTCCGACTTGCCTCGGTTTCGGTGGGTTGGTGCTCGTTCGCCAGCAAAACAGAAGACCCACCAACGCCGATATGCTCATCCATACCCCAGAGGCAAACAAGACGACAAATAATCACGACCTTATTGTTGGAATTGACTTTTGTTGGATTTCCGGAACTCTTGTATACCGACGGGTCGACGGGTCGCGTGTGATTGCGCGATCCTGCGGTAGACAATCAGCAGCCGGATGTCTGCGGCATTGCAGCGAAGAGAGCAATCCAAGGACACGATAGACCTTCGAGGGAAGAGTAGAGGGCACTGATCCTATCTGTTATCAACGGTGATGCCAACTCTGGTGGCAAAATTATGGCACGGACCCAAAGGACCGGACCTCTCTACAGTTGGACAATGCTCATCAAGAAGTCTTCGCCCAACCATAGTCCTTTTTCTGGCTTCAATGCTCGAGTTTCTAGTAATGCGCGATAAGCAGGATTGCTAGCACTGCCTGTGATCTGCGAGGCATTTTGAGAGCCGAAACTCTGCAATGAGCATTTAAACCAGGCAAGACAGATGACACAAACCTAAACGAAAGCATCGGTCTTGGTGTTTATACCCCACTGTAAGCCGTGCTATACAGTTTTGACGAGCCACGAGGCTATGGGAGTCACCCCAAGCCCCGGGGGCATGTTGATGGCATGTCGAAAGCATGAGCAATTCTGTGACACTGTCGAACCAAGGTTGGCCCACCACCTGGCTACCTAGGTAGATCATACCGAGAGCTCTGATGAAAGAAAATGGCATGACCAACGACATCAAACCAGGACGAAAAGGGGCTTTCTCACTTCCATGAGAAAGGGTTCGCGATTAATCGTTAATCGCGCCTCGTGATTTCGGTTAATTCCGAGGCGCTTAGCTTTGATCCCCAGGGTTTCACGGTACTGTCAGCTCCCGTGACAATGCATCGGTGCATGAACTAGACTTCAACGACCAACTTTGACCATCGAGTATGAAATATACACGAGACAATCTCGGCGGGCACTAGCATTTATAATTCCGGCTCCGCAAGGTCCTTTAGGATGTGAGGATAGGGATGGACGTGGGAGCAATGCGCCCGTTGCTCGTGCTTTTCCTGTGAGTGCAACACATGCAAATCCATTGACCATCGTTCAGAGTCATTCTGCTAGGGAAATCCCAGAGGCGAATTGAAAAAAAAAAAAATTTCCCTCAAGCTCTGTGTTAGGGGTAACAAAGAGGTGTCGTTCAAATTGGGCGGAGGCGATAAACAAAGACTCGGGGGGCAACCCGGAAACCAACTCCGAATGGCATCCGAACCAATTAGGGTCCTATCGAAGAGATCAACCTCGCCTGGGCAGTTTCTCCACCCCTGTGATTTAAGGCAAAATTCGAATTGTCGATCCTAGCCTATCAATTGCGCCATGGAAAATACCGCGGATTGCAGAAATCAAGCCATGTCTTACCTTGCTCAAGGGAATCACGACCAAGTACGGAGTACACCTGAACTTACAAGGCAATCTTTCCATTCCTCTTTGACGCAGGCGGAGAGCCATGCCAAACACGAAAAAGGGACATTGGGAGCATTTGCCTCTTTGGTCAAGCTCGCACTAAGTGGGGTATCGTGTTGCGTATTCCACTTCCGCCAGGAGGGTTTCGTGTACGTGTCTATGTGATTACAACACCAATGACTTGATTTGTTACACGATTGCTGATTCCAAAAGGCATAGCACAAGAGTCTACTCCGTACAATCGGTGGGTTCAGTCGCACCTACAGTAATCACAACCTACGCCGTGCCCGACGTAATCATACTTTTTGCTACTGGCATATACTACTAGACACTATTTAGTATCTACAATGCTCGCTGGACTTTCTTCTTTCCAAGGATCTTCTTCTGCTTCTGTCACTTATGTCTGTTCAATGCCGCCCGGGCATACACTCGACCGGGTTATGATGATGTTATGTTGAGCCTACAAGGCGAGAGGCCAGAGAGAGGAGAGAGTTGTATTGGAGGAGACAAGCTTCCAAAACTATCTGCTAACGATCTGTCTTCCGTCCTGGGTTGTGTCCTGATCTACCAGCCGCCCCTCCCGAGCTCTCTGCTGACATGTAAGCCGGCATTCATCTCAACATATTATGGGCGAATTTGACAAATTTCGCAAGGCAAAAGCCGCCGGTACAAAAGGGCATAGAAAGATCTTCAAAGGTCATAGGCACAAGATTTTTCTTTGTTGACTTTATCGGTCTCAACTGATTGTTCGGTTCTACAACTGACCATTGTTATGAATCCAGCCCAACCCGAGAGATAATCTACCTATCATAGTGTAGGCTATAAAATCGTGTCTCGCCCTTTCGTGTCTACAGTCAGGAAATAAAATATGTGCCACCTTATCGGCTGCATCCTTTACACACAGGGCTAGCTCTAGAAGCATGCGGTTTAGGGCTCAGAACGAGTTTTCCCCCAGAATTCAACCATTTTCGTTATTGCTTCCCAATGGGTTCTCGGAGGACCAAATAACTTATTGTTCATCAAATTAATTAACTCAAATCGTATGATACCTGGAAATCAACGGCTGTTATTGTATGCGCCACGGATTGAGGTGTATAGTTTGCCTCAGGCATAAATATCATGTGACCAAATCTGTTCACGTGATCTTGGTATCTCCCCTTTGCAAAGGTTATCTCTCGCAAGAACTCATGAACGTATTCTGATATTTGAATTAACTAATTGCAGTGAAATGCAAGCATAAAGGTATACAGAAATGTCTTTGCGCGGGCCCATGCGGCGGTCGCACTTGAGGCAAGTGAGCGCGGCGAGCTTGGAGAGCAGCTCCACCCACTCACTGGAGACTTCGAACCATGACCACGACCACGACCAAGCCACAGATGATCGGACTGTCAGGCTATCCTCGGCAAGCTGGATACGACATCAATGCACGCTTTGGGTGCATGATGAGACGTTTTCACGTGAAGAAATTTTGTTGAATCCATCGGCTTTCGGCGAAACTGAGGTGCAAGTTGGGGATGTTGTCGAGATCCTGCCTATGCGGGTATCTGGCGATGCTGGCTATTCCACCTTAAAGCCCGATGCAGCTTCGAAAGCTGGTCGTGAGAGTCATGCCGAACTCAACTCGGCGTCTCAAGCGGATAGCACGTCGAAATTCAAGACTCCACTTCAGAGCCGTTGTCTATTTGTGGTGAAGGCCTTGCCACCAGAAACCAAGGCTCGGAATCCTCAATTAGAAATTTCAGTGACAAACAACATAGCCAACATCTTTGGTTTCAAAAATAGAACACAGGTTCTATTGTCGATTGTGGATCGAGAGCAATGTGCGGCATCTCATGTCGACATTGCCTTTCGCGATCAATACATGGTCCGATCGGACATGTGGAGACTAGTCATGTCGGAATTATCAGATAAAATCATATACAAAGGACAAAAGATCATGTTTATGGGGAGCATCAAAGCCACTGTCAAGAACATCTTTATCCGAGAGAAGAAATGCCTTTCGGGATACTTCTCGCCAAAAACGATCCCTATTTTCCGAAGCGAGTCCGCCAAATATGTCCTATTCATCCAAATGTCGAAAGAAATGTGGAACTTCGATTCGGAGGGGACTGGTGACATCCTCTTCAGTCGGGTTATCAATGGTTTCCTACCGGAGCTCTTCAAGAGATGGGCTAGTTCGGATGCAAAACATTTGGTGACCATTGTGCTGTTCACTCGAGTCGAATATGATAGGCCCACCCATTCAAGTCAGCCTAAACTCAGCGCTGGGAACTTCAACAGCAAGTCTGGGCCAAACAAAGTTCCGACTCGAGATTTCTACCGTGTGGTAGTAAATGATATGGCAAGCGGCTATTGGACAACCATCCTAGATGAGCTGAAAAGGGAATTCAGGACCTTTTTGCGAGATGTGTCACTCTTGAAACCGGACGACATTGATGCTGTATCTAGCAGTGGTATCAAGAGCTCTTCCAAGCCAAACATGGCCACCATTGCCGGGCACCCAAGTTCAGCTCTACGAGGAAACATCCTAGAGGCCATTCATCTCGCCTCTGCTCACCTAGCTTTCGATCATATCGATCGAGATATGGTCCACACTGGTACCTCGATCATTGTCATCACCCCCGGTAGCGGCGTTTTCGAGGTCTCTTACGAGTCCTTAGCTTCTACAACAGAAGCCCTTGCGAACCGAGGCATAGCAATTGACTTGGTCTGTTTGAGTCCGATGCCTCTTCATTCTGTGCCACTCTTCAAATACCGGGAGCCAGTGGAACAACATCCTGGGGATCCGGGAGGGCCTGGATCCAGTGGAGTTAACAGGGATATGATGTCTTCTGAGATCCATCATTCCCTTTCAAGCGTTGTGAGCAGATCATCATATCTTTCTCCAAGCTCATACCTGTCTGCAACTAGAATGAGGGAACGGGCAACACCTCAAGCCAAAGACTGGAGCTTTGGTATTCCTCATTGGCTTGACATCTCCTATTGGAACCCTGAAACATACCGAGAGGCCCGGCGAATCTTGAAAAAAGACCCCAATGCGCCTATCTCTCTTACCGTCACTCGGCCATCAAAGGCGTTCACGCCACGAGTGCGTATGTATGAGATCCAAATGATGGGGGTCATGGAAAGTGAACAAGCAAACATTACAATCCCCTACCTTACTGAAGGCCGCGGTGGAACAAGACCTCGTGGATCTTGGCCCGGTTACAGTTCAGGTAGTCGTGCTCCTCCTAAAACCCGTTTCGCAAATCCTTCATCTTTCAAAGGACAACTTAGCGATAGTCTTCGCCCGGGATCCTTTATTCAAAATGCAGCGGGCCAAAATGAGTCACAAACTCGAGATACGCAGAGTTCACGCAAGACAGTGATGTCTTGGATGGACCAATACGATGAGAACATTTTCACTGTCTCTCCGAAACGACGCCAGGCCACCAAAGCGCCCAAGGCAAAGCGACCCAGTGAATCAGAAGTTCAGGCTGCTGGGGGCGGAGTACATGAACGGTTATCTGCTCGCTCCATCACGCGCCTCCGCCATCATGAAACGAATCCAGCAGACGAGAATGATTCTTTGCACTCTGGGCCTCGAAGAATTGACTCGAATATGACCACACCAAGAAGCCCAAGCTCGGGCAATAGCATGTCCCCCGTCAAACCAGCGTTGAAAAAGGCGCCAGCGCCAATGGCCTCACGGATTTCCCGGACGAT
Source organism: Penicillium sp. BW_162_3FA (assembly GCA_008931945.1). Taxonomy (NCBI): domain Eukaryota; kingdom Fungi; phylum Ascomycota; class Eurotiomycetes; order Eurotiales; family Aspergillaceae; genus Penicillium; species Penicillium sp. BW_162_3FA. The sequence continues at coordinate 70,031 of MUGJ01000232.1, read as the reverse complement.
TAGCTTTGCGCTTCGAGGCTTAAGCGCTACTCCTCCGAGAGCCGTGGCAAGCACAGGGGTCAATGTGGAACATGCCAGTGCTATGCCCATGACAAACCAAAGAACTCCTGCCGCGTCAATTTCCGATGCAAGGAGCATCACTTCTTTAAGCCCGTCAGAAACAGCATCGACTACGTCAGTCTTCGAGGTACTTTCGCCGTCTTCAACGCCCTCCAAGCCTTCCCAGACTCCCTCTAAGCCGATTTCCATCAAACTACCTCCCAAAAATCCCTCAAAGGAATCCGAAACGCCAGAGCAGGTGGGCCCCCATGGATCACTGTTGGTGGAAACGCCAGCGAATGAAGTTGGTCGGGACCATGGCGAAGATCATCCGAACGATCACAAGATCGAAATCACTCTGAACCATAGTCCGCGCGAGCTACATGTGCGCAACTCCCCGAGCAAAGCCTTGTCTCCCTGGGTTCGATCTGTCAATCCGTGCAACACCCCCAAAGATGTGCTGCGGGATACCAGTTGGTTTGGCCGTTGGCAACATGCGTATCCTCGCCCTCCACATGTGGCGGTTGTAAAGTGGAAGAGCTTAAAGTCTCCGGCAGTGCTTCCATTGACGACGGAGGAATTCCCAACAGCCAGTGAACTCACTTCGGACTATCTACAGACACCATATCGTGTCTTTCCAAATGAAGATTCTGAAGGCATTGACGCACCGAAGACACGTGGAGTACTTTTACGAGAAATGATCTCGCTGCGGCTTTCTCATGGCTTCCAAATCATTATTGGAAAGCACGTAGCTGAAGTGTCCGCGCAGCCCGCCCTTGAATCCTTGAACGTCTTCGACTTCCGAGGTCTAGAGCGCGATGGGCTCACAATGTTTCTATCCAAGGGCAACACGATCCACCGTCTTGTCTGCATCCAAGGGGGAGAAGTTGAAGTGACCCGCTTTACACATCAGAACTCTGCGGTAGTCACTTCTCCCAAGAAGCCTACTTTTACTCTCTATCAACCGGCGATGAAAACAATATTGAGCGCGGAATATGAAGTGAAGGATATCAAGCTGGATCCAACCTCCGAAGAGTACAACTGGAACTATGCCGATAATTATGTGGCTGGTCATCGAGATCATCTCCAAAACCCGGCCCAGCAGCTGCATTTCTGGCGAGTCCGTTACGTCTTGATTCCGCTCCAACTTCATGCCAATTCTCGGCGAAATTTGCAAACCTCCCAAGAGGATAACGAGGAAGAAATCCATTTGCTTGGGATCAGCCAACTAACCCATATCTGGCAACGGTACAAATACGTCTCGCCCGAGGAAAAGCTTTTCGAGAAGTCAAATCCAAAGCGAGATCAGAATCCTTTGAACATCATGTACCAAACGCGCAATCCATCTGAGATCGTTACAGCAGAGCTGGACCGTTTGCTACTCACAGATCCAGGGCTCGACAATGCCCCTGCTCAGCTCCTACCCGAGTCAGAACTGTTGGACAGATCCAGCATCAGTCTTATGTCATTGGCGCAAATTATCCAAGGCGAAAAGGGTGTCCGGATGATGGACCGACGGTGGCATTGGAGGTTGCACTACAATTGCTTTATCGGATTTGAATTCACAACCTGGCTGTTGCAAAACATACGTGATATCGATACCCGTGAGCAAGCAGTCAAATTTGGCAACGAGTTAATCGATCATGGGTTGTTCCAACACGTGGAGAAGAGACACAATTTCCGAGATGGCAATTATTTCTATCAAGTCTGTGCCGACTATCGTGTCACTCGTCCAGAGTCCCGGGGAAGCTGGTTCCCTCAGCTGAGACCAGACAAATCGATGCCATCAACACCAGCCATCGGGACTGCCAAGGACTCTCCCGCCAGTCTCAAAGCTCGATCAGACAGCATCGACGAGCGTATGCCACAGACCCCCAACACTCCCTCCAAGGCGAAGAACAAGGTCGCGATCATGCTGTCCAAATCTATGAAATTTGATGTTGATCCGCGCAAGCGGTCGAATCGGCCGGAAGTGATTGATCTTCACTGGGACCGACTACATAACCCCGAGAATTGCTTCCATATCGAACTCAGCTGGATGAGCACAACTCCCAAGTTGATTGAAGATACCGTGCTTTCTTGGGCCTCGACTGCCGACAAATTCGGGTTGAAATTAGTACAGGTGCCGATCGCCGAAGCATGTGCTATCGACAAGACCCAGCCATTCCGGAAACCCTACGAAATCAAACTCAAGGTCCCACCACCCAAGGGACCACTGCACACAGTGTTCAACAATGCGTCGTTTGCGCAACCGGGTCCACCAGATCGCCTGTACTACCAGAAAGCCATATTGCGGAAGTTTGATTTTGTACTGGACTTCGAAGCCTCCTCTGCATTCCCCGCAGACGTTGAAGTATCCTACTCCTGGGGAAAGCCTGATTACATTTACCCACAATTCATCCACCGAACCGGAAGCATTCTCGCGCAGATCACTGACGAAGGCGATTTCCTCCTCCTTGCCAATCGGCTGGTGAGTACCCGCAGCACCGCGACTCGAGACGCAGGCCGTTTTGAGAGCCACAATCGGTCCGACTTCCGGGGCCGTGCGGCAAATCACGACGGGCTTGACCGTGTCTCACCCCGGCTTTCCCCAATTACCCGGCCCGTTCATGACATTGGCAGCATCGGCAGCCCACTTACCCCATCCGGATCAGCAAGTATCGACTCGGCGAACCTGTACCGGGCACCGGAAAACATTCTTAACGGCCTGGCCGAGTTCTGCGGCGATGCAGTCCAACTAGAGCAGTTCTACTCGGAGTCACATGCTCGGCCGTTATCTACGAAGGTGGAATCGACTACCACAAATCTAATGGATGCATCGATCCCGTCGCTTGAGCTTCCTGCCAGCGTAGTCAGTCATCATCTCTCCCCGCCGCCAGGATTACCATCCCGGATCACCCGTGAGTCGCGTGAGGGACTGATGTCACCGGAAGTTACACGGGCCAGGGCTCGAGGAGAAAGTCTCAGCTACAATGCAAGCCCTCGGAGTGGCAGCTTACGACCCTTGATCTAACCATTCGAAGATACCCATTTGACGCTCTGATGATTTTGTACCCAAGTGAAATGCGATATTAGCTATGTTCTTTTTTTGTGTGTGTGAAACACAAGTGGCCGTGAAACAAAACACTTTATTTTACTCGAACCCCACGTACTTCCTTACAGATTTTACAAATTTCGATATTGATTTGGGGGGGGGAATAGAAACCTATCCAGTCTTCATATGAATATAGCCCCTCATCCAGGCTAAAGCAAGCCACCAAGCATTTTAGCCTGATATCAACCATTCAGCCGCCATTTTAACCACACGCTCTGGTTGGTCAACATCCCGATCCAACGGCATCCCCAAATCCCCGACGTTTTGCCCCCGCCTTATGTGCTACCCCGAGCTCCAGAAAATAGCGGAGCCCTACTGCTAGCGAATGCGCTATTCAGAATCAGGCCATCGCGGACGATACACCGTGCCGAATGAAGCAGGTCTAGCTTCCCATGGCGTGCCGGCGTAAAACAAAAAGACCTTGACTGCCCTCTCTGTCATTCACTTCCTTCTTCTATTCTACTTTTCTCTTCTATCCAAAGCTGAAGGATAGCCACCAGATATCTCTGGGGTAGCTTATACAGAACTAATTCCAAGGACAAGGAACTCAATTGCGATTACCTGCCTTTTCTCTCAAGATGAAGTTCACCGACGGGATGTGGCTCCTGCGGGTAATTCCAATCCCTTCTGGTTAATCAAGTTGGCACGGAATGAATACTGACATACAGTCGGATCATATAGGAAGGCATCAACATCGAGTGGATGAGCAACGTGGAGCGATTTTCAATTGAAGACGACTCGGTCAATCTACTGTTGAACAAGTTCCAGGCACACCGAGGACACACTCTCAATTCGCGTGCGTTTTCAATCCTCCCTTGATATAGAAATTCAAAAGTTAACAAAAGTATACAGCAACTGTCTCCGCGACGCTCACCTCACCAGTGGAGGGAATCATCGGCGTGAAGCTTGTTCACTGGTAACTATCTCAAGGGCTCAAATTGGAGCTCTCCATTTTGGTGTTTGCAACCACTAACAGCATGCAGGGCGGGCCAAAACGACAATGGTCCTCACTACCACCTGAACAAGACCACCGGACACACCAAGATCCAGCACGACAAGGCCGAAAAGAAACTTAACTACACAAGCGGGTCACTCAACCTGGCTCTGAACACCTCCCCCAATGAACTGGCCCTAGAATTCCAGTCTCCAGCCGGTAAGAAACTGACTGGCCAATCTTTCCGCTCTATCGGATACGTGCGCGACCAGCGCACTGAGAAACATCGCTATGAGGACGGCATGTTCGCCGAGCGCCAGGGATATATGCTCGCAGGACTTGACCTCGGCGTTGGCGAGAAAGTCTACGGTCTTGGAGAGCGCTTCGGGCCTCTGGCCAAGAATGGACAGACGGTCGATATCTGGAACGAGGATGGCGGTACCTCGTCCGAGTTGGCCTACAAGAATATCCCCTTTTATATCAGCTCCAAGGGATATGGTGTTTTCGTCAATCATCCTGGCAAGGTTAGTCTGGAGGTACAGTCTGAGCGCACTACTCGCGTCAATATCTCTGTGCCTGGCGAGGAGATTGAGTACTTTGTTGTGTATGGAGCTACGCCAAAGGACATTCTGAATCGATACACTGCTTTGACCGGCCGGCCGGCCTTGGTTCCATCATGGAGTTATAACCTCTGGCTTACTACTAGTGAGTTCGGGATATAATTTGCTCTGGAATGAACAAAAGAAACTGACATTTTAAAGGTTTCACGACCAACTACGACGAAGAGACCGTCACTGGATTCCTCGATGGGTTCCGTGACCGCGACATCCCCCTGGGCGTCTTCCATTTCGATTGCTTCTGGATGAAGTCCTATCAGTGGTGCGACTTCGACTTCGACTCAGAAATGTTCCCGGACGCGCTGGGATACCTCAAGCGTCTCAAGGAGCGCGGTCTCCGCATCAGTGTCTGGATCAACCCGTACATCGCCCAGGCATCGCCACTGTTTGCAGAAGGCAAGAAGAACGGATACTTTATCAAGGTATGTTGGCACATAAGAGAATGATACCAGAAGAAGAAAAAAACCCCTAACAATTCATAGCGCACCGACGGCTCAGTGTGGCAATGGGACTTGTGGCAAGCCGGCATGGCAGTCGTGGACTTCACGAATCCCGCCGCCAGCAAGTGGTACAACGCGCACCTGGAGCGACTAGCGGAGATGGGCGTCGACAGTTTCAAGACCGACTTTGCCGAGCGCATCCCAGTCAAAGGCATCCAATACCACAACGGCGCCGACCCCGAGCGCATGCACAACTACTACGCCCTTCTCTACAACAAGATCGTGTATGAGACACTCAGCAACCGCGTTGGCCGCAACCAGGGTCTCCTCTTCGCGCGTAGTACCGCGCCAGGCGGACAAGCATACCCAGTTCACTGGGGCGGCGACTGCGAGAGCACATTCGAGGCTATGGCTGAGTCGCTTCGCGGCGGACTTAGCCTGATGCTGTCTGGATATATCTTCTGGGCGTCTGATATCGGTGGCTTCGAGGGTACACCGCCACCAGCGCTGTATAAGCGGTGGGTGCAATTTGGTCTGCTGTCTACACACTCGCGTCTGCATGGATCGTCTTCGTTCCGTGTGCCGTGGATCTATGGAGAGGATTGCTCCGACGTGCTGCGGGACTGCGTTAAGCGCAAGATCTTGCTTACTCCTTATATTCTGCAGGAGGCGCTGAAGGGCCATGGAAACGGCACGCCGCTTATGAGGCCGCTTTTCTTGGAGTTCCCTGAGGATCTTAACACATATGCTATTGATACGCAGTATCTGTTTGGCCCCAATTTGCTGGTTGCGCCGGTGTTTACTGAGGAGGGTGAGGTTACTTTCTATGTGCCTCGGTCTCCTGATGATGAGGCTGGAAAATGGATCTCGTGGTTTGATCATTCCAAATCTTATGAGTCCGGTCGTTGGTACACGGAGACTCATGGCTTTGATACCATGCCCATTTTGATCCGTCCCGGCTCTGTTACTGTCACCAATCCTACGATTAAGGCCCCTGATGATGATGCCTTGGAGGGAATTGAGTTGCTGGTCAATGGGCGTCTGCGGGCTGAGACTACCGTCGAAATTGTCAACTCGGCTCAGTCAGATGAGATATTGAAGACTGTCCGAGTCTCTCCTACTGAAGATGGAAAAGTTGAAGCGAGTGGTCACAGTGTGAAATTAGTTTACGTTGCCTAGATTCGTATTAAATAGAGAATGAACTTCATGGAACTTGTGTCATTTGGTGTCAGATTGGTCAAGACTCATATTAAAAACGTAGGGGAAGAGCCCCCACAGGCAGAACTAAACTTCAGTATGAAGTGGGTGGGTATCATATTCAAAACAAGTCGCAATGCAAAAGGCAAAGCCGGAAAAAAAAAAACAAGAAAAAGCAAAGAAGGGAAAAAGAATCAAAAACTGGAAGCCCAGGTCTGCTACCGTATCAGGCGAGACCAAATCACGAACTATTGGGCAGGGGAATGAAAAAAAGAACAATGCATGAGTGCAATATGCATGGATATGCAATCAGCAAACGTAAAGAAATCAAAGCTTGGTAAAGCGGAATCACCAAACTTCTTCGACGTCAAGGAGCCACTTTCGGATTCCTTCACGCAATGTATTATCAGCACCTGCTAGTGCTCTTCTCCGCTCGCGGTCAGCAATCCCGAGTGTGCTGTCGACATCTTCACGGCAGTGTTCGGCGGTGACAAGCCGGACAACTTCTTCGAGGGCCCCGAGCACCATCTTGCGGCATTCACCACGAGGCACCTCAGGGGGAGGGACTTCATCGCCTCTAGAAGAGGGGCCTTTGTCTTCAGCTCTACGGGCACGGTTAGGCGAAGGGGCACGTGACTGTGCCATTGACGAGTAACCGCTCTGTCCCAAGACACGCTCGACAGCATCAACTAGAACTCCGTCAAGGTCCATCACAGGCTCTTCGACGAACCGCTCTTCCACGAAGCTCTGGTCCCGCTCATCGGCAGAGGGGCAGTGAGGGGGTTTCTCATGTCCAGAAAAGAAGTTTGTGAATTGCGAGGCCGAGGCACCTCCAGTAGATCCACGGGGGGTAGCGCTGGCAGGCGAAGGAGGTGTATGAGGAGCCCCAGAGCTGTGACCCACTATAATCTTGCGTCGCAAGCGGAGTCGTTTCACCGTAGAAGCCTTGGTATCTGCAATCAAGGTAGTTGCAACATCTACCCATTTCTCTGATCCATCAACATCAGATGTAGAGGGGATGTACGGGGAGGGTTCAGCCCGCATTGCCTGTTTGATTTCTGCTTCAAGAGAAGCATAAGGCCGGACGGCTTGGAGCGAGAAATCTTCATGGAAAAATTTCAACCAACCAGCCACATGGGAAGTCGGTCCATCGCTATCCTTCATAGTACCGGGGAATCCGGAGCCACTGCTGTGCGTAGAAGCAACTGCATCCATGCTGGTGACGGAGGTTCGAGTCTTCTTTGGCGAGGCAATAGTCGAATCGCCGGACGAAGAAAGTGACATGAAACCAGGAAGTGGAAGGTCAACATCCACCACGCCTTCCTCTGCTCGGACTGACAACTTCAAAGGCGACTCCCGAACTTGGCTGGTGAGTGATGATGGCTCTGGCGAGGCAGGCTCAGTGTTGTGAGGAGCGGTAGCAGACGCACTTGGAATTGAGATGTTTCCACTGGGAGCTGTTTCGGGCCGGTGCTCTTCCTCATGTTCTGTGACTTCCTTGACCATTTGAGTCAAAGTGGTTGACCCGCGCCTAGCAGGACCAGATATCGCAGAGGTGGACCTTCTGCGAGCTTCAGATGAGAAATATGGCTCGCTGCTTTCGGTAGATGAGTCTTGACGGGAGCTCCAAAGACCGGAGAAAAGACCTCCCCAGCGGCCTCCACCTGAAGAAAGACTGCCGTTCGTGCTCACTGCAGAGCTGTCACTTCGTTGGAGGCTCTTCAGTAGAGTCTCTGATGCTAGGCTGTCGTTGCCTTCAGCTGTGCTGCGCTCTGTTCCAGCCTGGGTAGAATGGCTTGGCTGGGAAGTAAAATGGGGAACAGGAACAGTGCTGCTCTGAGTGGTCATAGAAGTAGTTGCTCCGCTCGTATTCATAACCCGAGCATCCTTTGGGTGGATGTTTGCGCCAGGGGGTTTAATGGAGCGAGCATCAGACCCTCTGCGGGCCGAGGCCGGATGGTCGGCCGGCGGGGTTATTTCAGCTCCATCTATCGACCGCTGAGCTGTCTCCTGAGACGAAACGCTCACTGATCGCTGGTGGTGATCATTATCGCCCATGATCATTCGTTGAGCACGAGCTCGTCGTTCGATCGCTCTCCGCAGAGACTCCTGGCGGAGGACAGGCACAGTCGGTGGGCTTTGAGAGACAGCACGCATTGAGGCCGATGTACCAGGTCTAAGAGGGGAAGGTAACGGCTCCAAGCGTTGCTTGGAGGGCAAGAAAGCGGCTAGTAAGAACACGAGCCGACGAGCAGTCATCTTATCTGGGCATATAATGACTGTTCTGTTTGCAAGAATGAGTTCGCCATCCTGCTGAGCTTTATGTTGCTGGTTATGGCGGCGACGATACCACTCCGGGCCAAGGCTGTTGAGCCACTCGGTGTGATTTCCCAAAAATGCTGTGAGAACCACTAAGAAAAAGAAGTTCTGCTCTTTGTCGCCCAGACCACGGACAATCGAGCGTCCTTCCTCCCGCCAAACGCCCCAACGACTTTGTCCAGTGACCACATATGGGGTTTGAAGAGCAAGGCTGATCCGGCGGGAGCTGCGAAGGGCTTCTTCTTTGAGCTTTGAATTGACTGATAGAATGTTGGCAGGTAAATGCACAATGGTCTGGTTGGTCCGCTGCATATTGGGAGGCTTCGCAGGCTTTGGGTGGGGCCCGGATAAAGAGTCCACCTTCTTCAAGAGAAAGAGAATTTCGTTGCGAACAAGTCTTTCGAGGTGAGAGAGTGTACGAGTAATGACGTCCCAATGATCAACTAACAAGTCCAGACGCTCATCCAGGCTAGCCGGGGGCGAGGCAGAAGATAGGCTATCATCAAAAAATGCACCCGGCCAACGGTGATCAGAATCCAGCGAGCTTGAAAACCCTGGCCGAGGAGAGTCTGGGCCTGGAGTACTAAATCTCGATACAGGACGTCCGGTGTTGCGTGGCAGCAAGGGGATCTGAATGGTAATTGCAACCGCGTACATGGGTGTTTTCTTCTCCTTGATTTTCTTGCGTTTAGAAACATCCGGGAATGGGAACTCCATCTCGGGCAATGACTCTTGGTAGAGAGCACTGGCATAGTCATGTCGCTCGGCTGATGCTTCCGCTCCTTCGGGAAGATTCACGCTAAACATGCGAGTCAAGAGAACTGTGACTTTGGCAGGTGGCTTGTCATCCACTCCTCGAGCTACTCCTATCGGCGCCGATGGACTCCCTGTGGTATAGGCCCGGGAAAGTGGACTGCGGGCAGCAGGTGATGCGCTCACCCCAGTTGCCGGGCTTTCATCGGCGGAAATTATGTGCATTTTTGTAGACGACCCCCGGTAACTGAAGGCGCTGCTACCGAAGATGCAGTTCAGAAGGCCGGTATCATTAGAATCAGAAGAGTGTCGCGATAGGCCAGGATCATGCCATGTTCCCGGTGGTGCTAGTGTAGAGCTACGGCCTCGGGCCCGGGAAAAAGCACCCGGGCCGACTGGTGACGACCTGCGTGCATCTGCAGCTGCGGAGAGGGGACTCGATTCGACGAGGGAGGATTGGGTGAGAAGAGTGCGACGTGTTCCACGAGAAAGACTCGAGGCCGCCCGAGTATGTCTAAGACCGGGTTGGTCGTTGCCTTGTTGGTCGATTCCAAGACCGGCGGGGGAAGAATCGGACGCACGAGTGTCAAGTAAGACACATGCATCTCGGTCACCCAAAGCATTTTGTGCAACAATCACACGAAAATCTTTGATTGCATCCAATTCCATTCCCCCACGATCATCGTATGCACCAGCGGTCGAAGCATTCGGGGAATTGAAGGTTGTCTGCAATGGGAAGGCATGGGTATTGGAACGTCGGAGGAGGCTGGCGTCGGGGAAAAGAAGACCGGAGGTATGTTCCTCTTCAGTTACAGACTCAAGAGGCGTTCCATTGCTTCGTCCAGAGTATGCCGCCGGGTTCAGAGTCGACGCAGCGGTACTCAAGAGTCGGCCAAGCATGGTGAATGAGAACGGGGGAAACCCGCAGAGAGAACAGGTACTTGGGGATGCAGGGAAAATAAAACGGGCCGGTCGAATTCACGCAGTGTAACGATGGGTATCAAGCAGCTAGGAATATCTAGGCTGCATCCACCCATAGCTTAATTCAACGAAGCAAGAATCATCATCAAACGATGAAGGGAATTGAGAATATCCAGAGTTATGAGGGGAGGGAGTGGAAGGTGGGATGAGGTGCAGCAGTGGGGCTTGGATCAGCAATTAGGAGTCAGGAATTGGCTTTTCACCCACGAGGACTCCACAGTCTGATCAGAATTGTGTAGAAAACCAGGAAGTCAAATGAAATAATCCCAGAGCTTCTTAAGGGACCCAGTTCCTTGAACAGAGAAACCACCCGGGGGGGCAGTGGAGAGGGAACGCGAAAGGGCGGTGAATAAAGTCACATGATCTCAGCCTCATGGTCTACGGTAAGGGATAGCGACCTTTTTGGTCTTCTCTAATAGATCTAATGCTCCCACTCTGACTCTGATGGATGCAGCCCTGGAAATCATCACGCGGTACACATTTTGGACCTAGGAATAGCCTAACTTGACCAAGTACTGCCGAATATCGGAACTGCATCCAATGATTCGTATACCAATCACTACCACAAGCCACCATGTCGCTATTCTCTACCGTCCTCGTGTCACCGCATAGTCGGGTTTGCAAGGAATCGTGTTACTCGAGGGGCGCTGATTTGTGTGATTTGAAACGAATATGAATTTGGGATTGGAGGGAAATGGTTTATCTCCCAAATATTACTCATGATGGGCACATGCCATCTCTACACCGTCACTCATACCTCGTGTGATACAAGCATCATGCCTGCAACCCCAGATACCACGCCTCTCGACAGGCCCCTATAATCATGTTTGTAAATACCCCGACCCTAGCGGAAAGGGATCCTCTTCATGCTGAAGCTGTTCTGTCCACGTGGTTTTGCCCTTCAGCCGGTCCTTTCCCGTGTTTCCGTTTCCGTTTCCCATCGTAGTAAGTTGACACGAGACGTCACATTGACTGTCAGTTATTCTGGATAGCATGTTACTAGTATCTAGGTAGTTTCATATTGTCAATTTACATATGTAAAAGAGATCATATTTCGCAGTTCAATTCCTTTCATTGAACTCCAGTGTACATTAACTTCCAAATCATTTCAGCACTATACTCTCAGTGAGAACGCTTGACTTTTGCCACCAATCGCTTCAACTCCTCCGAACTAGACTCCTTAGAGGACTTCTTCTGCTTCTTCTTGACATCCCGGCTCTCTGTTGGAGCCTCAGTCTCCGCGTCGTCACCAGTACGTCGGCGCTTACGGCCCTCGTCCAACAAGGCCTTCATACCGGAAGTCGACTTGAACCGGGGGTTGGTAGGATCGATGGCGAAATCATGAGTGTCGTACAGACGTGAGAAACGGGGGTCGCTGACGTTGACTTGGAAGTCATCTGCCTGAGCAGGTTCCACCTTCTTGCCCTTCTTGCCCTTGCCCTTCTTCCGGGCCTGTTTCTCGGCCTTTTCAATCTCGTTCATGTCGAAGTGTTTGATGTTGACCTTTTCGTCATCTACCATCAGCAGCTCCAACTCAGCCCGCTGGGCAGCTGACGCGGCTTCCTCGGCAGCACGCTCCTCACGCTTCTTGCGCCTTTCCTCCTTGCGTCGAGAACCCGCTGTAGCCTTTCCATCAGGGTCATCAAAGAAGGGATCATTGAATCCCATTTCTTCTTCCTCTTGCTGTGGCACCTCGGCTGGAGCAGCTTCGTTGTCTTCACTGTCCGCTGCGGCGTCTTCCTCTCCAGATGGCTTGGAGGCCTTGAGTTTCTCCTTTCGGCGCTTCTTGCGCTCACGCTCCTTCCGCACGTACTTGTCAATTGTGCTTTCTTCGATCTCCGGTTCATTTTCGAAGATGGTATCCTTGCCATGGCCACCAGCCAAGCCCGATGTGAAAGTAACCTCCATCTCGCCGACGGGGCGTTCCGCTTTGGTACGGGTAGGCTCGGCGCTCAGACCCAGCAACGCACGCATGCGCTGTCTCTCGGCCTCTTTTTTGGACAGCTTTGTGGTCGTAGCTTCTCCTGCAGTATTATCGACAACTTCGACGCCTCCGTCCTCGTCATCTGAATCTTCGTTCTCGGAACTATCGCTACCGAGGTAGGCCTTCAGGTCGTTCTCGTCAATGTCCTGTCGTGAGCCTCGGAAGGCACGTGCCTGAGCTTCTTTTCTTGTTTTGTCATCCGCGTCCCATGTCAATTTGACCTTGCTGTGCTGCAAAGCATCCGTCACAAATTCGGTAGGCTTGTATCCGTCAGGAATCCGGGAACACTCGTCCCGAGACTTGTCATCGGAGAAGTCAGTGTCCTCGGGTACGAAGCGCAGATCGAAGAAGTTGGCACTAGAGAGGTATTCGGCACCATCCACCAAATCGTAGACATGCTTGGCAACCTCTTTTGAAGAAAATTTGATAATGGCGTAGTAATACCGCAGTCGGTCGAGCTGGTAACGCCGTAGCTGTGTAGAGTTGAATTCTTCGCCGTCATCAGCCTTCAGCATGGACTTCTTAATTTCCTCCTCCTCCTCATCAGAGTCAAGTTCCTCCTCCTCAGAATCCTCGCTGGTGTTCTTTTTCTTCCCAGAAGCAAAAATCTCTTTCGGGGGGCCTTCAACCTCCTCCCTCTCCATGCGCTCCTTTCCGAATTCGCTGGGGTAGACTGTGGCGTTCAACACCCGCCCTCCAGACGGAAGGAAACTGGAGAAGACTGCCATCAAGTCCTCGGCACGAATGTTTTCCCAATCGAGGTTGACGACAGCTATCCGATTCGTCACTTCGCCAAGCGGCACATCGGCCCGTTGCTGGTCCGGGAACTCGATCACATCGTCTTCCGCCTCGTCTTCCTCTTCGCTGGAGCTTTCTTCCTCAGATGATGAGGACTCAAATCCACCATCACGGGCAGGATCATAGGAGGCAGCGTTGACCCGTTTCAATTCTTTCTTGACTTCTTCGTCGTCGTCGGCACTGTCGTCATCCTCTTCCTCTTCCTCGTCCTCGTCCTCATCCACCTGGTAAAACTGCTTCAATTTTTCCTTGGTGTCATCTTTTCTGAGTTTTCGTCCATAGCGATCGACGGGAGCGTTGCTAGAGAAATCCTTATCGTCAAGCACATGCGCAAAACGCTTATCGAGTTTGACATGAGTCTGGCGTTTGCTAGGAAGGCGGTAGCGGGGATCGGTCTGGATGTTGGCGAATCGAGGATCCGCTATAGCGACACAAATAGTCAGTAATCATGGTCATGGGGTTTCCTGGAAATAAGTGCTAAGCTTCCACTGCACGTACTGATCGCTGGACCGACTTCGCCTTTGGGCTTGCCGGCCTTAGACTTTTTCTTGTCTGAGCCTGCCATTGTGAGCGCTGGGAAATTTCACTTTGCACACTACAAGCACACAAGAAAATATTTCCAGTGCCTGAGTATCAATAGAGATCGTCGGATTCCGCAAGTGAAAATAGTCGAGACCGATAAATTATTTCTTTTTTCTGCCCGCCGAAGTCAGGGCGGTCAGGTACATGCATTCTCAAAACGGCAAGTCTACTTTTTTACCTTCTCGAGACCGCTGTCATGTAAGACAACTTGATAACATACATTGTAATGGTATTTGCTTGGATTTCAGTAAATATGCAAGTTGTGTATAAACATGTTCTTGTCAAGTGTCAATCCTGGTAACGCAATGCTTGGTCTCGGAAATAAATCATAGTGAGCAGATGAATATATATATTGAGAGGAACAACAAGTGAGTAAACATTTCAACATCCAAAGTACCGCTTTTCTATCCAGCGCGGTTCTCCCTCTTCTTCGATGCGTCCAACAATCACATTGATCCTGGGGTACACGGCAGTAAGCCTCTTGAGGCCCCGTTCACCTGCCGCGCAAGTTACGAAAACGATCCTCCCTTGTTCCACCCCATGATCAATTAAGACCCGAACAGCCATAAGTGCAGCACCTCCACTGGACATTTGAGAGTCAATTAGTATGACAGTTGCATGCTCCTCGATCTGCGAGGGAAGTTTCAAGTAATGCAACTCTGGTTCCTCATTGCTCTCGTTCGTTTGGATGAGCACACGACCAGTAAGACAGTCGGGAATAGATCGCTTAAGTGCGGTCTCCATACAAGAACCTCCCCGTAAGATAGCCACGGCTGATACGGTACCCTTGGGATGCAAACCGAGGTATGTGTTCCCTTGTGGTGTTTCCACATTTGCGGACACATACGATGTCATATCCAAGGCCCTGGGATAGTGATGTCAGTAAAGTAATGATAAGTTGGATATTGAGAGGGAGCACAGTACTTTTCAATCAAGATCGAAACCAGTCGATCGAAGTAGAAAATGAAATCCTCTTGCTCGGTTTTTGGGTTCTGCAGAATAGTGTTCATACCAACAAACTGCGGTGTCGAGGGCAAGACATGCACATTTGAAGGCAGCTCAACTGCTGCTGCAACCAACCCCAGTTTGCGAAGCGCTTCGGTGTGATTGTCGGATTTCTCCTGCAGCTTGCGTTGAATGTGTTTGACCACCATGTCTAAATCAATCAGTGTACAGCTCTCAAAACCAGCAGATCCAGGGGACTGCATACCGATAGCGGTCGTGTTCTCAATACCACGCGGGATAATGATGTCTAAGATTTAAAGTTAACAAAAAGTCTCTAACGCTTCGCAAACTCATATACCAACCTGAGATAGGGCGTTGAGGCTCCACAAATCGAGTGTAAGAAGGCTTCACAAATTCAAACCATTGTTTGATGATTCCTTCAATGTCACGCCCTCGCTCACGGACATCGCGCAAGACTATATATTGTCAGTGGGATTAAGGTAGCACGATCGAGGCAACTCACTCCTGCGACCTAAGCACACATCCATATCTGCTTCAACGAAGATCTAGGCCATCGAATTAGCACCGATAAGCATAAGGATATCAAAGGAGCTATAATACCTTCACATCCAACATCTCGACGATTCTAGGATCATGGAGCGCCAAGATCCCCTCGAGAATAATCACACGAGGGGAGTAGAGGGTGGTCGTATTGGGCTGCCGCTGGTGCTCAGCAAATGAGTAAATTGGGATGTTCGCTTTCTTTCTGTGGCATCCAGTCAGGTCAAAGATAAGGACTCCTGGAAGAACAATAAATTTACCCTTTCTTCAGATCACGGAGGGTCTCCACCAGAACATCAAAGTCAATCGATTCCGGGCAGTCGAAGTCATACTCATTTGCATGGGCCTTGTGATGTTGCTCGGGAGTTAAGGTCTTGTAGAAAGAGTCCTGCAGGGAATATATTAGAACAACAAGGTCTCGATTTAGATTCACCATAGTCCACAAGTTGTACCATTACAAGGATCACCACCCACGGCAAGTTCAAAGACTTGACAATCTCCATTGCCACAGAACTCTTACCGGAGCCAGAGCTGCCAGCAATGCCAATAATGCTCAAGTCCTGCCATGGGGGAGAGTATCGCACTTCGGTAGGCAAAGAATATAAAGGTGAAATTGATTCCATGGCTATATGTGCGACATACAACGCTGTAGGTATTTTCCAAGTTGACCCTCTCCACCCCTCTGATATCGATTGTGATAGCCTTGAAAGCTGCCCAGGCGGGGGCCCACAATAATTACCTAAGCTCTAGTCCCAAGGCGGGTTAGTCGATGTTCATTTCCTGGAAGGTTCCAAGATTGTTGTGGCTGCTCACGTGCTGCATAAGCGGGTGTTACATAAGCACCCGTTTGGGGCTAGCGTATTACTTTCGCTTAAGCTACTTCTTCCGCCGCGAGCTTTTCAATTCCTTTTCTCTTTCTCATCCAACCCGGTCTTCTCCCACACAGCGATTTGCCTTTCCCCATGGCCGTCGTCTCTTGGGTTGACTTCCAGCTTTACGGATAGCTTCAGATCAGATTCAAGACTGGCTGTCTAGCTCATAATGTCTGCTAATCTTGTATGCTTCTCGGCTTGACACCCGTGGTTGCTGGCATTTTAACACTATGCAGATGTCTTGCACTCCCTCGACTGCGACGCCTACATGGCATCACTTCGAGCGGAAGCTCGAGGAGGTTAAGCCGTCCAAAACGTGAGTTACCTCCGATCCATCCCCACCTGCCCACCGCCGTGACATGATGTTCTTGAAATTAAGTTGGGAATCTCTCTGAAAACATGTGAGGAGAAACAAATTTGACTTATCCTTCTGATTCACGTCACCACTGCAAAATTTTCACTCATCCGTTGAATCAATGGTTACTGACAATTATAATGCAGTGATATCAACTATTTGGTCATGGATTACCTCATCACCAACGGCTATCCCGCTGCTGCGAAGAAATTCGCAGTAGAGGCCAACATCCAACTGAGAACGGATCTTGAAGCCATCCAAGAGCGGGTTGAAATTCGCACTGCGATTCACTCTGGTGATATCCAGGCGGCCGTTGAAAAGATCAACGAGCTGAATCCTCAGGTAAGAAAATTTACCCACTAGTCTACTTCGCACCCCTTGGCCCCACTTGCTATGATTATACCAAGTTTCATGCACCACTCTTAAACTCCCTTCCGGGACATTTGCAGAAAAACAAACATCTTCAGTCCTCAGTATGAGCAACTGCCAAATATTGAATCTTACCAGCTTATCACACATTTCATGTCAAGTGCCATGGCTAACAAGACTTCAATAGATCCTTGACGAAGACCCATCCTTGCATTTCGCCCTCCTGCGTCTGCAGCTGGTCGAGTTGATCCGCACCTGCATGGATACCCCCGGTAGCGATATTACTCCTGTCCTGGATTTTGCGACGGCACAACTTGCACCACGCGCTCCTACAAACCCTCAGTTCTTGGCCGATCTCGAGCGGACCCTTGCCCTTCTGATTTTCCCCAGTGATAAACTGGCCCCTTCGCTTGCGTCGCTCCTGGACCCTGCACTTCGTAAAGAAATCGCAACCCGAGTCAATGAGGCAATTCTGCAGAACCAGGGTGCTCGTAAAGAGGCCCGGCTGCGCAATCTTGTGAAGACCCGGGCATACGCCGAGCAAAAGGCACGAGAGGCCAAAAAAGACATCCCAGATACCCTGGACATTGGCTTGGTCGGCGATTCTCACGACAACAGTAACAGTAATGACCTTGCTACTAACATTCGTGACACTTTGATGTCGAACAACAGTGACATTGATCCAATGATCTCTTGATCCCAATTTCCTCTCAAGCTGGCCTTGATTGTCAGTCAGATTTCCCCTGTATTGTCCCGGCGGATTTCTTTTTTCTTTTTTCCTCGTCTTTGCTCTTCTAGCGCGGCGTCTTGGATCCACATTTCTAGGTGTTCAGGCGATGGTATTTCGCTAGCTCCTATATGGGCGTTTCGGCCCCTTTCCAATACAAATGGCTTTTTAAAATTTGAATCATGGTCACGTACTCTCTTCCTTCATCCTAAACACGGTAGTTCTATAGCGTAATATCACTTGATTATCCTATTTGAAAATGGTATTGGTAGAATGGATACGAACAATACCATGTATGCAGCATCAACCAGTGGAGCGAGAAAGACAGTTGTTCAACACCATAAAATCCAAACCGCAAATACAAATCAAGCGTGGCTATGAAAACTGATAAAGAAGCAACAAAAGAAAGGTCTATAAGGGAGTTTTAAAAACAAACAAAATGGCTCCGGACTCACGCCTGCCGAATATCGAACATAAAAATCAATCACAAATGTCTCTAGCAAATGTCTCTAGATGACCCAATGACAGAACACAACTGAGAATCAACATTGGCTTCCTTAGAAGCTCATGAGATCTGGACAATAAAGTATTAGCAAAACACGAATATTGATAGGGAAGTAATAAGGAAATAAAAGACGTACCTCTTCCAAAGAGCGCTCTCTTGGCCCAATCCATGGCCAGCATACACCGCGTGCGGAAGCTAACACTCTCAGCGAAGTAGATACTACGCCAAAGGTACATAGCAATGACACCGCCACTAAAGCTCATACCACCAAAGTCAAAGACAGCGGCGTTGCTGATGTACGCCAAGCTTCCGAGGTGCCTATACTTGAATGCCTTGTAGACAGCCTCGTCAAGGTCACCGTAGTCGATTTCGTTGGCCTTGAGACCGGGAAGCGCGGCGGCAATCTTGGTCAGTTTACGGCCCAGGTACACGCCCTGCTGGTTAGCGCGTTGGGCAGTGGCAGGCAGGGACGTGAGCTTGGTGTCAATTTGGTGCAGGAGCTCGGACAGCTCGCCGTAGTCGAGAGTGCCGGAGTGGTCCTTGTCGTACTGCTCGAAGAGCAGATCTAGGCGACGGAGGTGGTTTGAGGCTTGCGGGAAGCGTTTCTTAACACGAGTAGCGAATTCGGTCCATTCGGAGAAAGTGAGGTGCACTTTCTCAGGGTCGCGGCCTTTCTCCCAGGCAACGGTGCGGAGGAACCTGATGATGTTGTCTGCGATATTGTTCTGGACTGTTGAGCAGTCGCCGATTGCGTAGACGTCACCTAAGGGAGCGCCAATCACGCGGAGATGAGAGTCGGTTTCGAGAGCATGCTTGTTGTTTTGGCCTTCCAGTTTGTTAGAGAGTGTTTCCGAGATCTCGGCTCGGGCTAAAGAGATGTTAGTGGTTGTTAAGAGCTAGTATATTGGCTAATGGCGTTAGTGCACTAACCGACTCCAGTAGACCACAAGCAGAATCCAGTTGGGATTTCTTTTACAATGGTCTTGCCGTCTTCCACCTGGGAGAAAAGAACCCGATCGCCACGCACTTCCTTGACACGGGCGTTGGTCAACACCTCAACGCCATCGCGAGTGAATCGACCCTACAATGTGTTAGTACCAGAACCAAGGGAGCTTTGAATGTGGAGAAAACATACCTCGGCATACTTAGAGAGTGCTTCATCATAAGTGTTCAGGATGTGAGTTCGGCTTTGGATGATGTGGACAGACATCTCGTTTCGTACAATGCGAGGGAAAGAATGAAGCAGATCTTCATTTAAGAGATCGAACAGCTCGGCAGCAAATTCAACACCGGTTGGGCCACCTCCACATATGACAAAGGATAGAAGGCGTCTGCGCTCTTCATCAGAGGTGGTGGGGAGACACGCTAACTCCATGTTCTCTAGAACCTTGTTCTTGATTTGACGAGCATCATCAATGGTCTTCAAAAAGTTACAGTTTTCAAGGCCCTTCACACCGTGTGGGTTTGTTACACAACCTAAGACATAGAAACGTCAATACTTTTGAACTTAAACCTGCTTATTCTTTGGCACAACATACCGACTCCGACAACAAGCTTGTCGTATGGAAGATAGAAGTTCTTTGTCTGACCATCTTGACCAACCTGGGATACTTCCACCAGCTTCGCAGAGAAATCAACATCGACCGCGGAAGCCTTGAGGAAGTGACCATTAACCCGGTCAATAATGCGCCGAACGGGCTCAACCAGCGACCGAAGGCCCAATGTTCCAACAGTAGCAGAAGGTAGCATGGGAGTAAACAGGAAATAGTTAGTAGGGGAAACAACAGTAACATGGTAATCGGCAGGGTTCAAGTTCTTGAGGAGGGCGATGCTACCCCAGCCCGTTCCCAGGATAACCAGACGAGGCTTATCCTTCTGTTGAAGCATAGCTTCCGAGTCATAGTCGCCAACCAGCACATCGGCGATAGGCAAGTTCTTCGGGCCTCCGAGTCGAGGATTAAGAGCCAATTCCGAGACTGGGATATCCATCCCGCTGCCACCTTCATGGTATGTACTAGCATCGTAGATAAAGAAAGCGACGACCACAGCGCCAGTGGTGACGATGAAGAACCCGCAAAATGTAAAGACCTTGCGTATAGCAATGATAGCATGGGATTGTCTCAAAGGTGCGACTTTAGCTGCGAGTTCTGATTTGAATCGGATCGGCATGGAGACCGGCGCCAAGGCTTGCCATTGGGGGGCTGGTCGGCGACGAGCAGTGTGTATGGAACGGGACAGAGGTTGGCGGGATGTAAACAATGCCTTCGAGACATTAATTCGGCGTGGTAATGGCCCCATTGACTTCAGTGCGGCGCCGTCCGCACGGGTCCGGCGCAACATCGCGTTTAGCATTGTCATAACAGGGAGGGGAGCTTGCGTAGAGGATGTTCAGGGATGGAAACAAGAGACGAAGCAGCTCATGATCCGTTCCCGTGCACGCAAAAAACGAGCGACCTTGAAGCAATCTAAGACAAAAAAAGAGTCTATCTCACAATAGTTAGGAACCCAGGACAAGAATACGACGCCAACTATCACTGGCGACGTCATCTTAAGGACCGTCACGTGATAGGAGCTACTCGGGAACCCGGCATCAAAACTTTGAACTCATACGACAGCTCCGGGCTCCATTTGTAGATTCACCGACAACTATATCTAGATAAGTCACTCTTTTTGTGTACCAATGGAAATGAATCCGTGGAATTCTATTATATACCCATAATTAATGGGAGTGGATATCGGGCCGAGCTTGAGGAAAGCCTCAAAAGCTCCGAGTATGTATGAAAAAGAGTGTAAACATAACCACCCATTTCGGTCTCGAAAATAAAAATAAAAAGGTCATTCCCCGCGGAATGCTTCATGTGCAGAGGAAAATAAATAAACGCCGACCTCGCTTGACATGCAAATAAAATAAAAAAAATCTCCTGTATGATGGATGATGTGGATACGCGAAATCAGTCCCAATCCAGATCCTCGTCCGGCTCAGCGCTGGACTTCTTCCTTCCAGTTGAACTCTTCCGGCTCTTAGGGCGCTTGCTGAGGTTTGAGCTGGAGACGGAGCTCTTGCGCTTCATGGGCCGAGGAGCCACTGTTTCATCGACATCTCCGGCAGCGTCCAGGCTGTCCCCTTCCGCGTCCTCGTCTCCATCCACCCTGAACTCTTCGTCGATGGAGAGTAGAGTGGCAAATTCTCGACATTTCTGGTGCATCGCTTCCTCGCTGTCTAGGGCTGTCATATTTCTGGCAATGGCTTCCCAGAACTTGTCACCGGTCACACCGTGCACCTTGGTGGCAGTTTTATTGAGCTCCTTCGTTACGGGTTTCCCTTCTTTGTTCTTGTTGTGGGCATTGACTCCGTAGAGACGACGAAGGTGAGTTCGAGCTTCCCAAAGCATTGACAATGATGCAGCAGCAGTTGCCAACAATCTCAGTGTCGCAGGGTTGGCTTGCCGCGGTATGATTGTTGATTGAGGCATCTCAGGTGCAAACCCTGGCATCATGTCATTTGAAGCATCTAACTGGGGCGGACCAATTGGGATGGAGGGTATGTCCGTCTCAATCGCGTGTGCAATGATAGTGCCAGTTGAAGAAACGATACGCTCCATGCACGCAATGGTTGGCACCACTTCAGCCAATTGACCGTAGTCAAAAAAGGCCAGGTTTTGGGAGATGAAGCGTGCGAGTAGAAGATGTTCTGGGGGGTTGCCAGTTACATCCAGTTTCTTCAGTTCGAAGTTGATTTTGGAACAAAGGTTTGCGAGGAACTTCTTCTGGTAACGGCTGTTGCTGATTTTGACAATCTCGAACAACGGTGCGAGCTTCGAGACGTAAGGCCGAGCAGTAGCGCCATTGGAGTCGCCAACAATATCACGCTGGTAATAGAACGCCTCTTGCACAGCCCGCATGTATTCTCGCTCAAACATGGATTCGTATTGTTGGTGGAGCATTTTGTGCGTGTCGAACGCGATTTTCGCAATTGCAGGAACGGTAGAAGTCTCTAGGGAGACGAGAACACCCGCACATTCCTTTGGATGCACTAAGCCCTGCCTATTGATACTCGCAATGAGTTCAATGGCAGTCAGTGAATAAGTATCCTGGCGCGATTGTGCCACCTGAAGCATGTTTGAGAGGAAGTGTTGGGCGATCAAAGCAGCAGCACCATCATTGTCGCTAGCTCTCAAAGAACCACCCAATCTGGTGGTGTCTTCCTGGGCGGCGGCTTCTGCAGTTGGCATGACGGCCTTTTCGGACTTGCCTTCATGAATGGCAAAGAAGTCTGCAAATGATCGGAGAACGATATTTTGTAGGCTTGGGGCATCTTCCTTGAAAGCCTGAGCGAAAGTCTGCCGTGTGCGTTCTCTGCCGAATTGGCCAGGCCAAGACTGGCATATAGATCCCAAGCTTTCGAGGGCCATGACTCTCAACTCAAAGGGCGAATTTGATGCAGTGAAGGGAATAATGGAGTCAACCATCAGCCCTGCAACCGAGCCACCGCCCCAGGTGGGGAATTCACTCTTGAAATGAGATGCATACTTTTCAAGATCGCAATGCCGCCCAACGCAACCTGCAATACGAATATAACTCTTAGCACGGGCCAGGATTGCAGCATGTGCAGTTGAGGAGAGATCAACACCCTTATACTGTTGCAATGGTTTTAGTACAGAAACTGTCAATTTCACCAGTCTGTTCGTATTTTGCAGGACACCGTTGATGGTCCACAAACAAGCCATGACTTCGTTCAACTCTGAACGGGCGAGCTTGGCAACACTCTTGAAAAGGTCATTCTGCACTTCCTTCAGAAGGGTGTTGTGGGACGAGGATAAGAATGGCAGGACGCAACGATAGATAACCACAACCGATCGGAATATGAAAAGGTCATCTGCGGTAGAAAGGTGTCCGATGTAGGGATGTAGGGCCTCCAGCTGATCTGGGGTAAACAGCTTCGCATTCGACTTGGCAAAGACGGTGATCGTCTGTAAAAGAGCTTGCTGGAATTCTTTGCTGGATCCATCTGAATCCTCCACCAGTCTCTGGAACATGGTAGAGACCATCGCCTTGCAAACTTTGAAGTTCAATGCTGCGGACTTGGATTTGTCCGAAAGGACAGCTTTCAAACAGACGCTAAGGGACTCCAGGGCAGCTTCACTGCGCTCGGTCAGGCCAACGATGAGGCCGACCTGCTCTCCGAGAGCCATTTTCAATTTTGGCCCCTCGGACGAGGAGTCAATGGATTCGTGGAATGGAACGAGCCATATTTCTTCGAAGGTTTGGCGAGCCAAGGATGCCACACTCTCCTCAAGATCGCCTGTGCGTTGGAGGAAACTGTCGAGAATAGCCAGCTTCAATTCCTTTCGAGACGTTTTGTGGTAAAGTTCCTTCAAAAGCCCAATGCAACGTTTCCGGACACCGGCTGTTTGATCGGCTGCACAGGCCAAAATGCTTCGGCATCCTTCTTCTTCGAGCTTAGGCTTCAGCCCAATGCATTGTCCGATCAACTGTAATGCAGAGTCTCGAACCATGGGCGAGGCGTCTGTCGTACACCGGTGTATTACGCGCAAGACGGAAGGATCTCTGTCAAGAAGGTTCGGGTCTTTTTCGAGCATGTAGATGACACTTTTCAAGCTGCGGCTGCGAACCTTGGCCGAGTCACCAAGGAAAGAGGCCAAAAGAACTTTCAGAATGGTGTCGAAGGCTTTGCCGAAGTTGGAATTCAAGACTGTGAGGATATAGGCAAATTTACCATGCACGTTGGGGATTTTGTCGAATTCTTTGTGGGTCTCTAACCAGCGTGGATCTGAGAAAGATCTTGTTAAAAGAGTAACCAAATCATCAGTCACCTCGTCATGGGTGATTTCTTCCTGGTCCTCGGAGTTGTAATATAGGGCGCAGGCTGTTTTGGCCCATTGAGCCAAGTAGTAGCCCCGTGCGCTGGTCAATTGCCAATTGTCGGAATTCTTGTCTTGCAAAAGGTGCTCGAGTGCAATCCTATACGGACCTGTCGGTGTGATGAGGTCTTGGTGATGAAGTGCGCCAGAAGAAAATTCTTCAAATTGTTGTTTGAGATAATCAGTCAATTCACTGTCGGAATCTTCCAGAGCTGGGAGCATGTGCTGAGCGGTTGCTATCAGATCTGAGATAGCAGAACCCATCCAGCCAAGAAGCTCAAGTGCCATGCTCTTCGCAGTAGCCGCGCTCTTATCTTGGTCGGTGATTTGAATCATGCGCAAGGCCAAGATCCGGAGAAGCAGCTCTGCAGCAGGCCAATCAGCCGAGCCCAGTACATTGATTAGATCCTGGGTGAAAAGGTCCAGAATATTGCGGTATGGCTGGTCACCAGTTTTCGTCGAGTTCATAGCACGCTGAACAATGAAGTTCACGATGTATTGTGCGGAGCGCATAGCATTGTCGTAGAGTCGGTTGGCCTTGTTCGCTAGGCGTTCCAACGATTCATCTGACTCGTCGTCATCAGACTCACCGTTGGCATGGTTCTCGCCATCGCCCATAAGCTCGTCGTCATCGTCATTGGCTTGTGCTTTGATTCGACGTTTGGTCTTTGATCGCGAAGGTGTCTCCAACGCAGTTGTCTGAACAAGCTGCAGGACTAGTGCGGTGAGTAGCTGAATGTTTTTTCCATCTGCAACTTTGAACTGTCGGGCATTCTGCCGTGTGGTGGGAAGTTTCTCCAATGAGACCAGAATCTCATCCAGAATGAAGGGTCGCTGCTCAGGGTATTTTGAAAACACCTTTGCAAGCACATCCATTGCACCACGTCTCGCAGGCTCATACTTCTGATATCCTAAAGCGGACTCTTTGTCATTATGTGCATTTTCCACAAATATTAGCTTTGCAGCAAAGAATTCCGCGGCTGTGATCGTCCCTTCGGAGACATCGATGCGAGACAAAAAGTCTGCAAAAAGAGTGAGAACTTTCTTGCTCTGGTGAACAAGAGTGCCAATGATCCGCTTCTGTGCCGAGAAGAAGTGAAAATGCTGGCCGTCTTTACCACCAGGACGCGATTCCACTGCGGGAATAATGCAATGATCAAATAGTTGATTGAGAACGGTGGGAATGGCCTCGATGAGATCTTCTGGACAAAGATCTCGCTCAGTCTGACGCCCAGACATCGTCTGCAGTAGCGTTCCGATTGCAAATAGTGCATTCAACTCATCCTCGATCTTACTCAGCCACTCCTGGGACTCAAGCTCACTGGGCGAATCGCCTAAACCTATGTCGAGAGACTGTGCAGCAATGATTGGCTTTTCGCACAATTTTTGAATGCGCTTGAGATAATCAGACGGTATGTCCTGGAGTCGGTCAAACCCTGCAACTTTCCGAAGCGCTTTCTGGAGGCGAGTATGAGCATCAGATGATAGTATCAACCCATGCACCTCCAGAGATGTTGGGTTTACGAAAATGGGGTTCGGTGTGTCAGAAGTTGGGGGAGTCGAAGTATCGGGTTCAATTTGGTCTTCTGCTTCAAAAACCTCGTGAAGAAGATCTTGGAGCTTTTGCAAAGCTGCATCTGCTTCCTCTTTTTGGTCCTTGAGTCGCACCGCCGCCATGACGTCTTGGCCATGGGATTTCAATTGAAGCTTCTGCGCATTTGCGTAATCGCTATGTTGAGGCACGGGTTTGATTGGAATAACGACGGATAGTTGGCTCGATGAAGGAGGACGATTCTGCTCAAAAGAGGCTGAGAAAGACGCCGGGTTCGATTTGTTCGCAGCGTATGCGCGCTGGTTCAAGGAAGCGGCCGTCTTCGGGATGGGGTCTTTATTTTCGGGTTTTGTCTTTGGGGGTGCTTCGGGATCTGTGGCCGGTCAGTCAATTAACTATGTACAAACCTCTGTGGCATCTTAGAGCTTACATCTGAATGCAATGTCTGTAGAGTTAAGCATCATCCGTGCGAAGGAACCAAGGCTATTGCGACCGGAAGTAGCACCATCAGGATCATTTGGGCGCAGCTGTTGACTTCGCGAAGGAACCCGAGGAAGCTTGAATTTACTGTGAAATCCAAATGAGTTAACTGCGCTTGAAAGACCTCAGGTTTCCTTACAATTCTGTCAGCTGGTCTCCATCCAGCAACTGTTGAATATATTCTCGAGACGTTTCTAATCGACTAGAATCATCCTGCCCAGATTGCATTTCCGTGTCAAGTTCACTCAGTGTTTTGCGGCCTTCTTGGAGGACATGGTTTATAGAAGTGGTATTTGAGGGTCGACCAACATCGGGGCGTAAGATACAGTCTGTGTATACAAGCCATCAGTAAATTGAGTAGAATTCAAGAGATAAAGAGAACAGACGAACCGAGACCAAAGACAGGCGCGCTGGACATGGATGAGTACTGCAGTGCTTCATCCACAGATAGTGGCCTTTGATTCTGAAACTGCATATTGGAGCCATATGGTGGCATCTGATCATGGCCGTTGATGACCACCTGCACGGCGGGTTGTCCATTATGGTCCATGGTCAAGGTTAAGTCAAAAGAAGTAGGCGCGAGTCATAAGGTTGACATGCTCTTGGTAGAGACATGGCAAAGAAGGCAGGCGCCTTATGACATCCCTAGATCATTTAAGTAATGAAAAAACCAGAATCTGAAAGAAAATGAACTGAGCTACGATCAAATGCATTCATGAATTCCGTATGGGTGACGGCACCCCTACTGCCGCCTGTGACCGCTTATCTAGAGGCTCGTGCGTCAAAAAAAAGTTGCATAGATTATTCGCTGCATAAGGTCCGATTCGTTGTCACTCTGCTTACACCGTTGGTCTTCTGCAGCTTTCAGACCGTCAAGTTCATTTTACACTCTATCAACATGTCTGTCATCGGTTCCTTAATTTTCTGCACGGATTGCGGTAATCTCCTACGAGAATCTACCGGCAATGCAGATGCGATTCTGCACTGTGATGTCTGCGGCACTCGGAATAAAGGTGGGTGAATACAAACCTTTCTAATTTCTTACCAGCCTACTAGAAGATTCATTTCTAATCTTCAATTTGCAGATACAATCCCCCAAACAACTGTGTCCGAGTCCAAGCCCTCCGCATTCCCCTCAGCACTGAGAGCCAAACGATCGGCAGTCCAGACCCTGTCAGCAGAGGACCGGAAGACTGAGGCTATCATTGATCGTACGTGTAACGAATGTGGGAGGAAGGAGATGTTCTACACTACAGTGCAACTGCGCAGTGCCGATGAAGGAAGTACCGTGTTCTACAGATGTGTCTGCGGATTCAAGTATGCCCACCCACCTCGAAAGCACATAATTATGCATGCCCGACAATTACTGATTACTTCGACAGGGAAACCTCCAACAATTAATCTTGGAAACACAGATTGTACAAAAGATGTGGGGAAAAGTCTATTTTTGGAGAAAGGCTGTATAACTAGCGGGACAAGAGTATTAAAATCACGACCGTCACGAGACAATTTTTTTTTTTTTTTTTTTGCAAGACATCCATCATGCAGCAACGGGTGCAGCGCTATCCGGGATCAGCGCATATTGGGTTTCGCCATTCTTCTCGAACTCTGCCATGTCAAGAGCAACAATGACACTGTCCCTGACCACCTGATCGGGGTCATTCAAGAATTTCTTCAAGGTCTCCTCTACACCATCCTCCTCGCCCAGGCTGCCGAGGGCCTCAGCCGCTTCGTGTCGCACCATTCCTACTTCCGACAGGTCACTCAGCGAGGCTGTGAGACTAGGGATTGAAGCAGGGTGGCAGAGTTGTCCGAACACAAAGGCAACCTCGTGGCGGAAGAGAGCAGAGGGGTCCTTGAGGCCCTTGGCCAACGCATTGACGGCGTCGACTGCTGTGGGAAGATCTGGGGGCGAGGCAAGGTCGCGCAGACCGAACATCGCACGGTATCTTTGGAACAGAGGGAGCTTTGTGTCAAGCAGTGTCTTTTCCAAGTCTGGGATGCAGGGTTCGGCGCTGGCCTCTAGGGGCATAGGTGGAGCAGGGTCGATTGAAGTGAAATCACTGTAAATCAGAAGATCTCAATGTCAGCATTTCTCTTCATGGTATATAATCTCTTGCGCAGATCGTACCTAGGCTTCAATTTCTCGGCCTTGCGCTCTTCTGAGTTCTCCCACTGAATTCGATCCACAGCGATGTCGCAAGTCTCGCGAATGATATCCAGTTCATTTGTATCATCCCTCAGTCTCTTGAGGATGTCCAGGCTATCCGCGTATCCAAGAGCGCCCAGCGCCTCGGCGGCCTCATGGCGACACATCGCATCCTCCTCGGTATCCTTCACCACATGCTGCAGGTATGAGACGGATTCGAAGTTTTTAGTTTGGCCGAGGCAGTAAGCAAGCTCATGCTTAAGCAGAGCTGAAGGTGACGCGAAACCCGCGGCGATCGCTTCGATGGCGGGGAGGGTCTGGTCTGTGGTGGGCTGTAGACAGGCCAGGTGTTTAAGGGAGAAAAGAGCGCGGAAGCGGCGAGCAAGCGGCTCAGATTCGGAGACCAGCACCTTGCGGAGAGTGGGAACGGTATTATCGGTTTCAGAGGCCATTTTGAGGGGTGTAGTTGGACAGGAAAGTATAGAGGTGAAAAAGAAAAGTTGTTAATCTTTTTGATCTTATCAATTTTTAGAGTGGGGGGTGGCGGGGCCCATTCAGGCTTTAGTTACGCAGGGGTTTTTTTGCTCGTACGTTATTGTCTTCAATGCTTCCGGTGTAAACCCAAGCCATAATTTATTGGTAATTGCGGGTTAAACTGCCCTTGCATTTAAATAATCATGTATCGTTGGAGGTTTAAAGGTTGAGTACGTGGGGTCTCGTAGATGGGAGCGCTGATCTTAGAGTATATATAGTTGGTTTTTTTCTACTTGTGTATTCTAGTGAGACCCTTGGGCTTTAAAATAAAAACGTACTAAAAAACTACATATATATCCTCACACTTGCTATATACATATTGCGAGACATCTAGATGTCCCAAAGATATAGTCGATATCGAAATAGAAACTCAAATGGGTCAGTTCAGAACACCATGTAACTAAAACTAGCCCTACTTTATAGCCTTTAGCAATTGTTGCTTGTAGAACCATGCGGATGCTATGAGCCCTGTGGATATAAGATTCTATAAAAAGCACATCGAGATCCGAGCATAGCTGTTTCGAGCAATATCGGACGGTTGGAGCTACAGGCATTGGCTGACAGAATTTCCTAGGCAACTTTTGTTCAATACCATAAACTAAAAATAAAAATTGAACAAGCCAAGTAATCATGCTGTGCTATGCCTACAGGTAGACCCTCTCTCATCTATGCACATATCACAGTACAATGCCACCGGTCTAGAACTCGATTTCTTGAAGCCTTGTATTGCACATCTAGAGATTTCCCATTGTAGATCTATACTATCACAGAGACGATGGTATTTAGATGAAATTTGAAGATGCTGTGTAATTGATATACTGAGCATATAGGGTCGTGACTCGTGATGCCGTAGTTACATTAAATGCGAACACATTAATTCGAACATGAATTTTACAAACGCAACATAAGGGATATACATCTGCAGACCTTTCAAAAAGCAATATCATTATGTCACCACACAGAAGTAGAATTGACATCGTTCCCTTCCGCTCCTGGTGGTTGAATAGGAGTTGACTCGTAGTTGTTAACCCTAACTCGTGAAATCTAGAGATGACCTATATTAGAACGCGACATCTGGAAGTGCTTGAAATTTAGTTCGAGTGGTAAACTGGCAAATATGTACATAATACAGCGCGAAGTCAAATCATTTGGTCTTGATATGTCTGAGCTTCTTGGGCTCGTGGACGAAGTTGTTGGCATAGGACTTGGGCACGAAGCGGCGCTCGTTCGGCTCCTGGACAAAGTACTCGTAACCCTGCTTCTGGGCAAAAGCGATGGCGTCTTCCTTCGACTTGAACTTCAGGTTGGTGCCTTGCATGCTATCGGCAGACGATTGCCAGCCCATGAGGGAGTTCTCCCAACGGTGACCCCGCTGCAAGATATCCCAATCCATGCGCCAGTGGTGCTGGTGCCAGGTACCGGACTGTGTTGCGGCCTTGGTAGGACGGTAGATGCTGTGAGAGTCATGGGTTAGTGTGTGAGAGCTAGGTGATACTGCTCGAAAATCATCTAACGTACCGGACATTGCGGGCCTGGAGATCGGTAGGGGCTCCGGAGAGGACGGCCGCGGGGAGAGTGTCACCGGGCTCGCTACCATCCATCACACGCTTGGGCACTGGGGAAAATTGCCTTAATTGAAGCCGAAGGGTTAGTGAAAAGATCTGCGACGGAACCAAAGGGGGATGTCGTACGAGGTGCCGTGGTCAATGGTGGCCTCATAATCCGGCTGGTGACGGGCCATAGCCTCGGAGGGGGTCTCCTTGGTGATCAGGGAGCTGTCCTTGGGAGGCGTGGTGGGAGCATCCGCGGTGGTGGTCTTCACGGAAGGAACTCCCTTGGGGGCGTTGGAGAGGAAACGGGCGTTGACAGGCGCAGAAAGTCGGCTGACCCGAAGGCCAGAAGCACCCCCGATTCTGAAGAGGGACATTGTGTCTTTTTGGATGCGGGGAATGGTCGTTGCCAGTGAGGACTCCCTTCAAGTGTGGTTTGGTTGCGAATTACAGGCAGGTCACGACACCACCGAATCGGGTTTAGCCGGGCTTGGCAAGCCGAACACCCGCAGGGCTCGGTTTGTTCCTCCTTCCTCCTCCATCAGCTTTCTTTGGTTCACTTGCGTCGCGAATCAACGTAAGTCCACGTCTCTACCACCATACGAATGCTCATTGAGAGCCGCTCTATTTAGTGCGACCAATTTCTGACCTCATTCAGCCTAGACAAGATGAGCTACATTGCCCGCCGAGGTCTCTCGACCTTGATCCCCCCCAAGGTAAGAGCACCCCCATTGATGACTATTTGTAGTCCTCCGACTCTTGAAATGATGCTAATTGTCCCTCCAGGTCGCCTCCCCTAACGTGAGTTACCCACGCGCTGCCATCTTCGACTGAGTGCATCCCTTTCACACCCGTCCCGCCCCGAAGCCTTTTTCGTGAAGCCCGCGATTTGATTAAAATGTTGTCTTTCTTCCGCCTTCATAACTGACATATTCTCAATCAAGGCCATCGGTGCCGCCCAGGATGCCGCCCGTATGGAGCGTGTTGTGACCTTCTACGCTGGCCTTCCCCGTGGCCCTGCCGCTGCTGTCAAGCCTACCGGCCTCATCGGTCGCTACCAGGCCCGCTACTTCAACGGCAAGAACGCCTCCGGTGTTCGTACGTATTCTTCACTTGTCCCTTTGTATTGATATAGGAACTAATTTTGATGCAGCCCTTATCCACGCTATTGGCGGTATCCTGATCCTGGGTTACAGCATGGAGTACTACTTCCACCTGCGTATGTTATTTCCGGCTATTAAACTGCTGATACACCCTCTTTATAGTTGGGACATCACTGACTTTATTTTCTTTTTGACTAGGTCACCACAAGAACCACCCCCACTAAGCTTTCTCTTTCAATCAAATAGGTGGAGGATTGATGTATATACTGGATCCTCTGTCCTAGTTCAAGGGAAAACTGTGGTTTTAGCGAGAATCTTAGAATCTCACTGTGTTTCAATATTTAGATTTACTATACTTTGTCATTCTGTCGTAGTTGGAGTAGATTTTGGAAGTATAACACATAACATAGAAGCTTGAGTGACGGGCTCTTTCCATAGTTTTTCATCACATACAAACTTCATACCAAAATCAACAACGTCCGGACAATTTACCATTTACAAGTAACGACAGCACCCAACGAAGTCATCGTTTAAACTGATCAAAGCATCAAAAAACCAGCGCTTTCGAAGAGATAGATCTCAAGGTGTGTGGGCAGACTTCACACCTTTCGTACGGGCCACGCTAAACCGAAAGCAGCGACCCTCAGCTTCAACCCGAGTTGACTCTTGAATCTCGTATCATCCTCCCTATCTTTGTATCATCAACCGTCCTTACGCATACTCCCTCCCTCTTTGCCCTACTCCCATCCTGGGACCTCTTGGGCTGCGGATTTCCCAAGACACACGCGCCTATCGATTCCGCGATCGTTCGCTCCACATCGAGCCCAACCTCACACGGGCTTTCTCATCAACATCCGAGAGAGTTGGTCGATACTATCGCTGGTTGTGATATCCCATATATTCAGGGTGCAACCAGTCAAGGAACCAGTGCAACTGTGGCGATCCTTGGTATCTGACGATAGGTATGTCTTCTTTGGAATCTGGCATGTTCGATCTGCAACTACCTATTACCTCCCCGGAACTATCTCCCCACTGTCAGGGCACTTGGCTTACATGGTCGCAATTATTGTATGGAACAGAATCAAGTATTGTTATGGCAGAGCAGATCAACCGCGATGTGGTAGATCAGACCCTGTCGGGCGGCGAGCCTTCGCCTTCCGACGTTCCTGCGAGCACCAACGACAATCTATCTGCTGGAGGGGACGCAGGGAAGACCGAACATATCGCAATGACCACTACATCGAATAACTCAAACTTGAATGATCAGCAAAACCATGAGAAAACGGACACTCTTGACTCGCGGGGAGAAAAAGCCGCCGGTGACAAGGACGCTGGAGGCTCGACGACGGTGAGCATCGCTTCTGGATGCGCTCCAAGGCACTTGCTAATACGGACGCAGGATAATTCTAAGCAGGGCGCCGGAGTTGTTGCGACTCGAGTTCTTGAACTTAATGGATTGGCCTCGGCATCGGATGGCGGAGAAGATACAGCATCACAAGGTGGTTCGGAATCGGATGCGAGCCGATCAGATGGCAGGAATCCAACTCACAGTGGTTCAGTCAAAAAACCAGCAGGATTCAAGCCAGTCTCATTTGCCAAGTTTTCGGTAAACAAGGTCCCGGGGGCTCCAGCACCGCCTAAGGTGCCCGAGAAAGGTATGTTCTTTGTCAAACGTTTATCATAGTTGGTTCTAACCTGTTTAGCGCCAACCTCTACAACACCACTCGGTACCCCACAGCCAAGCTCTCGACCGCGCTTGGTTGCGAAAACTACACTCGGCATGCGTGATTCGTTTTCGAAGACTGGAGCAGGTGGAGGCAAACCTGGTGGATCAGGGCCTGATCCAAATCAAGTGTGGAATAAGAACAGACGTAAGTATTGGTCCATTTTTTACAGTGGAATCACTTAAACTGACTTTGATATCTGTATAGCTGTTGTGCCCGCTCCTCCGAAGCACTTGACCGACGAAGAACTGAAGCAACAGTACGGAATTCATATGACTTCTCGTATCCAAGAAGATGGGGCTGTTAGCTCCGAAGCAAAGTGGGCGGATATTGATGACGATGAAGATGATTGGGCCCCTGAGACGATTGAGTGGACAGATGGAACTAAGGTCAATCTTACTCAACCTCACACTGAACCCCCGCCGGCTCCTAGTCATCGGGAGCCCAAAGAGAAAGAGATACCACCCGTAGAGCCGAGCATCGTGAAGGAGCCTGTCAAGGTTGCGCCGAAGCCGGCTATATCAATGGGATCCCGGGCTATGGTACTCAAGGTTGGAGCGAACGCTGAGCGGCAAGCGAGAACTGCGAGTGCTTCCTCTAACGGTACAAATGACAAAGTTCCATCTAGCTCTACAAGCCCAGCACCGCCATCCAAGTCTCCTTGGGCTGCTCTGCCTCCTGTCGAAAGAGTGTCTCCAGTGAATGCGCCGGTTCAGCCTCACCAACAGCGCATGCCCGTGAGGTACCCCCAGAGAGATGACGGCCATCATGCCCCAATGGCGCCACCCAAGGAGATTGCAGCTGATGATTTCAACCGTGCATGGAAAGATCAGTCAGATTTGCCTCAGCTTTTCAATCCTCGATCTTCCCAGTACGAGCCGGTAGCAGAAACCAGGAGAGGATCCTGGCGTCATGACCAACACCCCCGTGCTCCTGCGGTTTTGCAGAGACCAAACGATCATCCAAGTGGACCGGCAGAGCCATCTGCTGCATTCCAGACGCACAGGTCTAGCCATCAGGATGGCATGGGCTGGGGTGGTCGTCGTCGCACATCATCAAACGTGAGTGGAGGAAGTGGAGGATTTGGCCGTAGGATGTCAGTTGGCCGATTTGATCCCCCCCCAAGATACAATGATGCCCGAAGAGGCTCTCAAGTGAACGGCCAGGGTGATTCAGCAATAATGGGTCACGAGCAGCACCATGGCAAAGACGAGACTACTCCGTCTGGTCCAAATGGTACAGCACGTCCAGCTGTTGAGGTAGGTATGTCTCCTGTGGAAACACAGCCAGCGGTTCCTCAAGCTCCTCAAGTTTCGCAAGAACCTCAGGAGGACCCTGTTGCTCTGCAAGAACGGATTATGAAGGAGAAACGTTTAGAGGCGCGGCAACGAAGAATTGAACAGGAGGAGAAAGAGGAAGCGGCTAAAAAGGAGAGGATTAGGCAACGCCTCGCTGCAATGGGTCCTGCGCCAGAGAAGAAAGCTCCCGAAACGCGCAACCCCCCCTCTCTTCAACCTCAACCCCAACCTCACTCCCACCCTCTTCATCCTCCCCACACCCCTTCCCAAATTCCTATTCAACCCATCCACTCTATTTCTTCACCACCCAAACCTCCTGTTCCAGAACCCAATAGGGAACCAAAACAGTATGGTATGATGAAAGTGCATCATCCCGACTCTGTCAAGAAACTCGTTGGTGCGCATGACCGGACAAGTGAGAGCAAACATCATCTCAACCGACGTGTCTCATCACCCCACCAAGAACCCCATCGTGACTCTGCACCTTCATCTACCTCACACCTCAAACCTGAACCTCAGTCACCCGTCCAGAACAAGGCATCTGATCCAAAGCTCGA
Organism: Penicillium sp. BW_162_3FA; assembly: GCA_008931945.1. Taxonomy (NCBI): domain Eukaryota; kingdom Fungi; phylum Ascomycota; class Eurotiomycetes; order Eurotiales; family Aspergillaceae; genus Penicillium; species Penicillium sp. BW_162_3FA. Next base: position 35,130 of record MUGJ01000232.1, on the reverse strand, counting down.
CGAGCACGGTACTCAGTGGCAAGGCAATTTAACTTCTACTTCGCCGTGGTCTCATCCTAATATTGCTGTGCCATCTACATCCGCGAAAAATTTGTGGAAACCGTTTGGCAGTGACCGCACTCCAACTCTCGGTAACGGCATCTTTGACCAACCTTTAGGGACTTTTACATCACGTGAAAACCCTCTAGGCCAACTCGGCTTAGATTCGTCAAATATGCCTACCGCTCCCAAGTTCTCTGCTCCTAAGGAGACCATCGACTCTTTGCCGTCACCTGAGGCACGTCACCCCTCATTTGAACCCCTCAATCCAATTGGACGCCCCAGCCCGATCGGACCGCCGAGCACACGGAATGCTCGTGCCATTAACGACTGGAATAACTTCCACGAGAACGCCTTGGAGAAGGAATCTCAGAACGCAAAGGAGTTCTTGAAGCGACTCAATGAAAGACAGAAGGGAGCCCCGGCCCCTCCACCTGCCCCCGTGGTTTTCACTGAGACTTGGAAGAAGACCCGTGCTACTGAAGACGGCAGACGAGTTGTCACCCGGGTCACCGAAAAAGTGGTAAACAATGAAGAGGACATCGCGAAGGCCAAGGCGGCCGTCAATCAGCAATCTAACCCTCTCACAACTCTCGATACTCCTATGGACAGTCTCAACGTGTCTGACATCGGCGTTCGTCCAGCTGGTAACGTTTCTACCAGGAGCTCCCGGTTCTTCCCCCCGGCATCTGAGCAGTCGAAGCGCCAGGTCGCTGAGAAGGAGCGCAGCAGTCCTTCGCCTCCTCCTCCTGAGGAAGTTAGCCACCCTGCCTACTACGGAGACGCGACGCGACCCCACGTTAATCTTCCGGCCCCTAAGCCTCCCAAGCCCGTTGTTAAGCTGCCCCCAAAGGCCATTGGTGCACCGGCGCCCCCGCCAACATTTGCTTCTATGGCAGCTGCGCCACCGCGTAACGTGGTGCCTCCTTCTTCCACGGCGCTGTCGTGGCAGGACAAGATCAATGGCCTTTTCGGCAAGACCACCCCTACGCAGAAGAAGAGCGTCTTAGCTGTGACATCAGCTACCAAGGAACCCCTTCCTGTTCATGCTACTGCCGTATCTGTTTCTATCCCCCAGACCAAGATTGGCTCACAGGCTGGCGATGGCGATTTCGCCGTTCGACAAGTCAATGAACAGGATGAGATGTTTGAAGACCGCGAACCAGGCTCGCTGCCTGCCGTTCGTGTGCCGAATATGGCGCCCCAGAATTCTTGGAGCGCAACTCGTCCATCAGAGCGAACCCGTGGAAAGAACTTCAAGCCGGTCCAAGCGCAGACCATTCAGCCGTTCCTGGTTGGTCACAATGATCGGGACAATCATGGGAATATTCGCGCTTCAGTTCTACTTCCAGGCGGCTCTGAATCCAAAGCCGTGCTCATCCAGCGCAAGTCTGGCCCGCCTCGAGGCCGCAATTCTAATGTGAACGTCCGACCCCGCAAGGGAATCAACAACAAGTCTGGCGAAGTTTCTGGTAATGGCAACAAGAAGCCTACCTCTAACACCGTCCCACGGCAGCAACCCCGTCAGCGGTCGGGCTGGAGCCCAGAACCGCCCACTTCTCGTTAAGAAGTTTCGGTCTTGCAATCATATGGTTTATCTTGAAGCGTTTCCGGCATCTTCTTTCTGGTTCATATTGCCTCGGAGGCGAGAACCTGGGGGGTCATTCTCGCCAACTCCTAATCAACATTTGTTTTCGACTCTTGTTGCCGCCCACCCCGTTACTCTTTTCTGGAGTCGGGCCCACAATCCAGATCCTTCCTCTACCCCCCTTCACGCATATGCGTTTCTCATGTACTTGTGATTTTCGATTTCTCGCCTATTGTGCCCCCTCCCCCGACCCATTCAGGACTGCGGCCTTTCTTTTGGCTTTCTATGTGTGGATGACCATCGTCTGCCCATTAAACGTCCTGTTTGCGCGATCATTTCCCGAGTGGTGCATGCTTGTTCCGACCTAGCAGTATCACATTGCCCCATGTTGCCGAGTATTCAGCAAATCCGCACCGATAGTTACGAAGAGAATTCCATTGTTACACAATTCCATATTCTTTGGCCAGTGTAGATGTAGTCTCCAGCTCTCAACGTAGGTAAAGAAGCCTGTCTTGCTGCAGTGTGCCTTCATCCCCCTGAACCACACATATTCCCCGTCAATGTACTACTTCCACAGAGTGCTCAATGAGAATCTCTTGAGACATCGCAATCGCTAGGCACGTACATATTGGCCCTGGGAGCTCGCTTGCTCTCGGGAGCTTTCGTCCGGGTTGCCAGGGATATACATGATGCATGCAGCAAGAATGGATATATGATCTTGACGATTTGATATTCCGAGTAATGAAAGGCTTTTAATTAAAAAAAGGCTCAGAATAAGTAGAAGAGAGTCAAATAATTTACACAAACGATAGGTATCAACCGAGGAAAGCCCTTATAAGGCTCAAGAAAAAAAACGCCTCGTCCCTCGAATACGCCGCCCAGATCAACCGCCATGTCAAAACAACCGAATCAACACAGACAAGGTGGCATCTGTGATGCCACAAGTCCGAATATGAACATTGTTTCATCGTCCATAACGCCCCAAAACCAAGCCCGAACATCCATTAGATAACCACGCATATTTAAATCAGCTCGCAGGAAATTTAACAAAAGAAAAGTAAGCAGGAAATCCCCCCTCTCACCAGTTCCAGGTCCGGCTGGAAGCAGCGAAGACAGGAGGTTTCCACTGAAGACGGGCAGGATCGATTTTGCGCGCACCCTTGATCTCCTCCTTCTTGAGACGCTTTTCGTGTTCTTCCACAACGTGATCCGGGAGTACAATGACCCAATTACCCTTCTGCAAAGACAGTTAGTAAATCATACGGTATTGTATGTGCTTCAGTGCAGTGCACAATTGGAAAATCAAACTTACGTGGTATCGGAGCATGTTGAATACAACCAGAGTCTCGTGAACATCCTTCTCAGTCATGGAAGTGAGCACCGCGAGCTCGTTCTCGCTTATAGCTTCCCGGTTTGGCTCGATCAGTAACTCAACCAGCGTCTCGCGCCAGTACTGTCGATAACCAAGTAGACCCAGATCACTGAGTGGCTTCTCGGGGGAGCCGAGCTTGCCTTCGCGCTTGCTAAGCTCGTAACTGAACGAGATGAGCAGACGACCGAAACCGCGGCGCTGGTATTGTGGCAAAGTCATAATACACGCCAAGTTATATCCTTCAGCAGAATCCTTCTCCTTGGAGAAGTAGCCGACGAAATGGCAACCTGTCTCATCGCGTGTGGTCATGCAGTAGAACAGGAACGGGTCGACATCGTAGTAAAGTGTCTTATGGTCGAGGAAGAGCTTACTCAGGAGACACAGGTTTCGGCACCAGGTACGCTGGCGACGGCCGTCGACTTCAAAGAAGGAGATGTAGTCGTCGCGGTAGATCTCATTACCGGGTGGGTGGGTCAAGGTGCATTTTGCGCGATGACGCTCGAATGCACGCTTATTATCGAAGTAGCTGAGGCAAAACTCGTCGATATAGACAAGGTCGACGTCCGAGAAGGAATCCGGGTACGGTGAGAAGTACCACGGCTCGACGTCGTACTTGCCCATCTGGAGACGGGTCAAGTTTCGCACGCGATGGATCTCCGTCGGGTTCTGTGTCATACTACCACCTGTGCGGAGTCGCTCGATTTCCTCTCCGCGCGTTATGACCTCACCCGTTGCCGTTTGGACTTGATCTTCTTTTACTGATTTGCTTTCCGCTGCAGCATCTGCCATCTCAAAGTCTTCCGACTCAGTAGCCTTTGGCGTGCCCACTGTTGACACAGCCTCAGATGGGAACAGCGAGGTGTCTCCCCCAGGTGTATCAACACCGAGGTTTTCTTTCCCTCCAGCCTTCGAGGGCCGTGATATCTTGCCGACATTCACGTTCTTGCCACTCAAGATGTCGGGTGTTTGTGACAAGTCACGGCTGTCAGCCCGGGCACGCTTATTCGCACCCACATTCTTGCTAGGCGCTGCTTTGCTGGCAGCAGCGGTCTTCTTCTTATCAGCCTTGTCTGGCTGGGGCCATTCAACTTCTTGAGAGAGATCGATGCGAGCAGCCGCAACCCATTCTGGAAAGAGAAGTCAGAGAAAATCCAACGCGAGTTAGTGCACTTGCTGGGAACTTACCATCAAGACGCTTGTTGAAATCGACATAGTGTACGCTGGGATCTATATCAGCACCAATTCAAAAAGCACAGACATGATATCAACAGAGGCAAACATACTAAAAGGAAGGGCCATCCTTTCGCTGTCGGATGGACAGAATTTCAGCTTTTCGCAGTTCTCCATCCTATACATAATAGTCAGTATCAAAGCCCAAGTTGGAGGGTGACCACGCTGATTGATAATCACGTGACACGATCACCAAAATCTGCGACGCGGTCAAAACGAACCTTCTGCACCATGGCCTTCACACCGATTCTATGAGGCTAGTTAGCATTTGCGACCGATAAAAGTAGACATAAAAACCTCAAGGCTAATTATTCTAGGCATAAAAAGCGACATACCTGATAGTGTTGAGTGTGGCGAACCCTTTGTCAACGGGGTCGGGCGTCCCCGTCGTCTCCCCGTGGGAATCTCGGACGCCCATCTTGTTGGACTGGCAATAGGGACTGAAGCAATATCAGAGATGGGAATGATGGAATCGAGCAGATACTGTGATCATTTGATGATGGGGGAAATGATGCGGGAAAGGGAGCAAACTGGGAGGTTGTTATGTAAGCTTATCCGCATCGGGCATCCCGAATCTATATAGGACTGGCTATACACATATTTTTGCTGAAGATTTAAGTAGATTACGAGAGAGAGGTTATATTTTTTCATTGCTTGATCCAATCCAAATGATAGTTCCATAAACACCGTCTCTTGTTTTCGGGATTTACATCCCCTTCCATGTTGCCATGCCATGATCTTGTAGATAAAATACAAAGCCCAAACCAACGCCAAGCGCCTTGCAATGAATCGGAGATGAAGAGAAGCCGAGAAAGAAGCCATATGTAACCGAAAGGCTACACATATCTTTCTCATCACCCTTCAAACTTCCGCTTGACACCATTCGGATTCGCCGACGGTGGCATAGCCTGCGCTCTCCGTTTTTTCTCCTCATCCCCGGCAGCCATGTTTTGCTGACGCTGCTTCCAAGCTGTTTTGATGACGGGAGCAAGACGGATGAGATCGTCTTCAGTTACGCGGTCCTCGATACTCTCAAGAACCTTTTCAACAGTGGAGATGTGGTTTGCATCGTTCTTGTCATCACGAATACGATAGAAGCGCCAGCGTCCTTCCGTATCCTTGGCACACTCAACAATAGTATCATCAAGAGGAATGCGCATGGCTTTGAGATCTTCCCATTCCTTCGGCTCAAGGAACATCTCTCCAAAAAGGCGGTACTCGCCAGCACTGAGCATGACGAACAGGTGACAAGTCGGGATAGCGTCGTAGTCCACGTACGGTTGAGTGATACCCTCAGCCTCATCCTCGGTATCTGGCTCGAGCGTGGGGAACTCGAGGCGCATGCGGAAATCAACGGTATTCTCTTGGGGTGGCTTCCATTTGAGAATGTGCTCGTCGGTGCCGATGCGGTACGGAGTACTGCGGCAAGTAAAGATGAGACCGTCGTTACCGTGGATGCGCTTGACCTTGGGGATAATTTCGCGGAACATCATCTCGATGCCGTAACTGAATTGCGTGGATTTGTCCTCGACTGCGAAGGGGCGGTGGTTTTTCTCCTCCGGGAATTTGCGGTACATGGCGTTGTATGGTCTGAGCACCTTTTCCTTGAAGTACGCCAGCCGCTTGTCCAGGGTACGGTGCATCAAGCTTTGTCCATCCAGCACTAGACAGTCAAAGACCAGATATTTCAACTGTGTGGTCCCATCCTCGTAGGTGTCGTTGACAAGCTCGCCGTCAACCAGGGTGTCGACGTGGTATCCCTGGAAACTTTCGTCGTTCGGTAGGGGGAAGTGTAGCCCGGGTACGTAGCGGTAGTCGTTCTTGCGATCGATCAGGTAGTGAATCTCTGGCATATCTGAGTCGGGATCTCCGCGCGCAAAGTACATCAAGCAGCGGATGCCATCGGTCTTTTCGCAGACAAAGTAGTCCTCCCGTTGCAGCTCGCCGAGGTGTCGTGACGAGAAGCTGACCGGTTGTGCTCCAGGGAAGTTGAGATTGTTGCGCCCGAGGAGTTTGGCGACTTCGCGGCGAAACTGATCAGCTAGGTCATGGTCGGCTTTGATGCCTATCGCGTCTAGATCGGGGACAGCGTGGCCCATTGTGAAGGATCGAAGGTTCAGAGGGGCAGGATTAATGGTATAAGAAGCTCAAGAATGAGTTTAAAAGGCTCAGACTTCCTTCCAGAGGTGAGAGGGGGGTTGAGCGGCGATCAATAAGATTCGGAGAGCTTGGTGGAGTGATAGCGAATGCGAAGGGCGCTCGCCCGCAATCGCGACAATATAAACCGGATGCTTTTCAGCTGCAGATGGCTTTGAAGAGAATGAATAAAGAAGCTCAGCCAAGGGTTAAACTAGTATGGCTCGCTTTGCTCATGCTGTTAGGTTTCAAAGACAATGCATGATCGGCGAACGGAATGGCCTGAGAGATGTCCTGATGCCTCAGGCACATATAACGTAATCTGAATAGCTTCACTGCCTAGGCTATAGATCTAGGTCATCCTGCATAGCGCATTCATTAGAATGTCCTAGCTGACTACATATTGTATGTATGCTTACGGAAATACCAGACAGAACTCAATAAAGTGGAAAGTATTCAATTGCAACTGCTCTCGAAACTTCAAATGTACATATCACGCCAGCCGGGGTATCATATCGTGACCTTTCAAAGCAGACAGAACCAGCCTGTACCCATGGCCTATCCAGGAAAATCGAAGAACGAAAAAGATGCGAAGAAATCGAAGAAGAATGGTGCGATGGTCAGTAGTCCTCCTGCACCCGTGAACGCCAGCATCCAGTATCCAGTACAGGCAGTTAAAGGTCAAACCCAACCACAACCGAAAAGAGAGTCGTCATAAATCATCGCCTGATATGCGGAAGTTGACCGAGATGTCAATCAAGAGGCCCCAGTGACCGGAGTTTTGTGGTTACCTGAAATAGAGGATCTCTTGCCTGCATCCATTCCACCAGCGGAGACATCAGCTTCTCCGTTGGCGTCAACAGACGAGGAGTCCAAATCGGCTGCGACAGTCGAGAAAAGAATGCCACCAAAAAGGGGTTGGCTGTCGTCGTTGGAGAAAAGCCCACCGCCGTTCCGAACTCCCATGGCATGTGACATCTGCTCCTTGATGCGGACATATCGGTACTTCGACTTGGTGGTGATGATGGGGTGACGAACGAGGGGCTGGGGTGCAGAACGGGCAATGGCGGCCATGACGGCATCTCTTTCTTCGTCCGAGTCAATAGGACCGGTGTTCTCGATATCTTCCTGGAGAGGAGCGTTGGCATCGATAGCAGCCTCTGTAGTTCGAACGGGTTAGTCATCTCGTGATCTATACGGAGCATAAACAAGATAACAGTGAGCTTACTCTGCTGGCGAGCCTGGTTCTTCTTCTGATACTGCTGGAGAAGCATATCATACGGCAGTGTCCGGCCAGGAACCGAGCGCTTAGCACCCATGGAGTGGCTCTTGCAGGTCAAGGAACGAGCGCACTGCGCGCCGTTGGGGAGAGTAACACCACACTGTTTTTCGACATCGACAGGGCCCTTCGGCTTGGCCGTTTTTTGCTTGGGCTCGTCCTTCTTCTTCTTTTTCTTTGACTCCTTGCCGTCGTCCTCGTCGGCCTTGCGCTTTTTGCCCTTCTTGTTGCCATCCTCGGTGCCCTTAGTAGCGCTCTTCTTGGCGCTCTTCTGACCCATGTTGTGAGTTTCTCCATCGGCCTTGTCGGGGCCGTCATCGTCTCTATCGTCGCCGGCCTTCAGGCGATTGGCCGCGTCGCGGGCTTCCTTCTTTTTTCGCGCCTTCTCCTGCTTGGCCTTCAAGCAGCCGCGGACATGATCCGCTGCGGTTTGCTTCAGAGTGGGTCGCTTGCAATGCTTGCAGATTACGGTTTCGAGGAGGTCATCTTCACGCGGCTTGCCGGTCGGGAACACGGAGACGACTTTGCTGTCGAGGGTGGGGAGGGGAGATGCGGTAGGGGAGGTATCGATGGGGCCATCTTTGGCTTCTGTGTGTTGATTAGTATCTTCAATGCCTGTGGAAGCATGTCCAGGGAGCTGTACCATCTGCTTTCTTCTTGGTGGACGCCTTAGACGTCTTCTTCACCTTGATCTTGCCGGGTTTGGTATCCTTGTCCGTGAAGGTGTACCCGGACGCATCAACCAGACTTCCCCGTCCTGTCAACAAACATAGAATTAGCTCAGACCATTCATAGATTTTAGATGCGCCGAGCTTGATGTCAAAGTATTCCAGGTGTTTGCGCTTTTGACAGGAACCAGGTATTGCGTACCTTGACCGGGGTCACCATTGTTCGCCATGGTGAGCGCAAACTGAGAGAGTACCGAGAGACAGAACGCTTTCTTGTCACTCGGAAAGCCTTTGAAATGGCGTGGGGGTTGGTTATCAAGGAATGGGTTCGGTCTCCGGAGTCAAGGTCGGGCTGGGGCTCCGCATTAGGATCGGTCACGTGCCATCTATTGATCTATTGAATCGGCATTTTGGCCTCTATTATGCTTTGGGCATAACATTTTCAGTTTATGGTTGAGAATGGTCAATGGGTGGGAGTATTGATGTTCTTTCAACCTATCTCTTAATATAGTACATTGCTGGTCAATGAGATCAATCAGGCAGCGATTGTTTTGGGCAAATCAGTACCTGCCAAGCTTCTGGCCCTAAAAACACATAGCTATGTTGTAGCTGAAACATAAATATTGTACATCGTATGCTAGAAACAAGATCATGAATACTGTGCAAAGCAAAGGCTACTGTTTGTACCACCAAAGCCAAAGCTATTCGTCAATGCAACATCAATCTGTCGTGACTGGGGATCTTTTGGCGCATAGTTGCAATCAAACCCATCAGCCAAGCGGTCTAGGTTGATAGTAGGTGGCATAGTATTCTGTTCCTTGTTAGTATAAACTCCGACATAGTATGTGCAGTGCACAGTTGCAACTCACCTCGTGGATTGCAAGTACACTGATCAAAGCTTCTATAGCACCAGCACCACCAAGCAGATGACCGAGGGCACCCTTTGTGCTGCTAACGTTCACATCAGCAGCCTTATTTTTGCCATCAGGGCCAAGTAGAAGTGCTTTTATAGCAGCGTTCTCAGCAGCGTCGCCAACAATGGTCGAAGTTGCATGTGCATTGACATAGTCAACTGCAGCAGGGCGTAACTGAGCCTGCTTAAGCGCCTTTTTCATAGCCATAAACGCGCCTTCACCATTTTCCTTAGGCGAGGTCATATGGTGTGCATCGCTGGAGCAGCCATATCCTTTGAGTTCTGCATAGATCCGCGCCCCCCTCGCGAGGGCATGTTCTAGCTCCTATATTTGAGACATCAGTATCGGGTGGTAGTATACGCACAAGAGGCGGGATACATACCTCTAGAATCATCACAGCTGCGCCTTCGCCAACCACAAAACCTGCACGGTCGGCATCGAACGGGCGCGACGCCTTCTCTGGAGCGTCGTTGAATCCTGTCGATAGACTTCTTGCACGCGCAAAGCCACCAATGGCCAAAGGATGGATACATGACTCGGCGCCACCGGCGACCATCACATCGGCATCACCGCAGGCAATGAACCGGGCTGCATCGCCAATGGAATGGGCACCAGTCGTGCAAGCTGTCGTTGCGGAATGGTTCGGACCCATGAACCCATACTTCATAGAAATGTGGCCAGCGCCAAGGTTGATCAGCAGCTTTGGAACGAACAGCGGATTGACCTTCTTGTAGCCCTGTGCAACAAGTTAGTTACAGGCTTCCCTAAGTCCATATACGATGGAAGAACCTTACCCCCTTATCGTAGGCAATAACTGTGTTGTAGATTTCATCAAAGTTCCCAATGCCTGATCCTAGACAGACGCCCTATAAAAATGGTTAGTATAACCCTTAAACTAAGACATATTCCTACACATACCGTCGCTTCCCTCTGCTCAAAAGGCTCGGGCTTCCATTCTGCATCTTGAAGCGCCTCTTCTGTCGCCGCCATGGCATACTGCGCAAACTTGGCCATCTTCCGCTCCTCCTATCCACCCCAAATTATCAGCATTGCAACATAAAACAAATCAAAATTTGAAGTTAGTTGAAAAAAGACGTACAACTCGATTCAACCATTCTGAGGCAGTCCACCCCCCATTCTTGCGACTGCCCTCTGGCACAACAGCAGCCACCTGACAGGGCTGCTCAGCATAGCGCTCATCGCGATCTTTCACATTAACAACGCCACAATGGCCATCTAGTAAGCGTTTCCATGTACGCCGAATGCCTGCAGTCAAGCACAGTGTTAGTCACAGTAGCATTCACAGATACCAAACACCAAAGTACAATCAAACACGTAAAGTGAAACCCAGTATACAGCGGGTACTGTCTCTTATCGTCAAGTGTCCCGCACTGGTCTGTATGGCCTCCGTCATTGGCTGTCACAACCTTCCCTTTCCGGAGTGAGAAGTGGGGAATGTAGAGGGAGCTCGAGAGCCCAGAGCCTAGAGTCTGGGGATATCGGATATCACGCATGGACTCCCGGACAATCAGACATGGGTAGAGCGCACTGGCAGGGATTTGCTTGGCTGACAGATGGAATTGTAGAATTGCGTAATTGCATGCATTGTACCCGATAACATGTCCAGATGAGCTCCAAGAACGACCTTGGAGCTATCAAAGCCAACAAAACAACAAGAATAACCACAAAAAAAAAAGAGAAAGCAACTCACCTACACCTAGCGGTGTTACTGCCCCAAGACCGGTTACAACAACTCGCCGCATTGCATTGTCGCTTTGTATCAAAGCCGAGGAGTTGTCAAAAGAAAGAAAACCGAAAAGCGGGCCAAAGCCAAGAAGGGAAAGTCTGCACGATCGGGACCCTATCTGTTCGTCTTTCCCTTTACAACCTTGGAACACTGCTGCTTCAGGAAACTTGACGAGACAAGAGACATGTAGAAAGAAAATAAATATCTTCATTTCTAACTTTTTCCTTTTTACTTCCCAAATAACTTCAGCCATGCCTGCTTGGAAAACCTTCCTTACACTGGCCTTGGCCGGTTCTGCGGCCTCCTGCGCGCACCACGATAACGGCGAGGTAGTCCCCGAACATGAGCGGGCAGAATTACTCAAGAAGTGGGATCAGGAGGTATGATAATACTGCAATACCGCAGTATCCAAGAAACGAGATTCGAACAATTCCTAACATATACCTATCCAGTGGTCCTTCTCCGGCATTGCCAGCTTCGCCCACCTGAAGCCCGTCAAGTGTCTTATCGAGCCCGATGAGCACTACGACATCGCGGTCATTGGCGCGCCGTTTGATACAGCCGTCAGCTACCGACCAGGTACGAAAGCAATCCCCTCCCAATGCCAGTGAACCGCAATACTGACTAAATCCCCCACAGGAGCCCGCTTTGGACCCCGCGCAATCCGCGCCGCCAGCGCGCGCCAGATGGCCCCAACAAGCTACAACACGCGCGCCGGACTAAACCCCTACCAATCATGGGCTAAGATCACGGACTGCGGCGACATCCCCATCACCCCCTTCGACAACGGGCTAGCCGAGCGCCAGATGTACGAAGCCTTCCTTGAGCTAGGATCACGCAGCATCGTGAACAAAGCACCCAAGTCGAACGGGATCGGCGCGAAGCACCCCAAGCTCGTAACGCTTGGCGGAGACCACAGCGTTGCACTGCCTGCTCTGCGCGCTCTGCACAAGATCTACCAGAAGCCCATCACAGTTGTGCACTTCGATGCGCACCTCGACACCTGGAACCCCGTGCGATACAGCGCGTACTGGCAATCCGAGCAGACGCAGTTTAACCACGGGTCATTTTTCCACAAGGCGAGTCGGGAGGGACTGATTTGTAATTCTACTTCTGCGCATGCTGGACTCCGGACTCGTCTTACTGGTGTTGATGCTGGGGATTATACGAACCCGGGTCCTGAGCAGGGATTTATTCGGATTCATGCTGATGATATTGATGAGCTTGGGCCTATGGGAATTGTTGAGACTATTCTTGCTCGTACGGGGATTGATCCCGAGCAGCCTGTTTATCTTTCTGTTGATATTGATGTTTTGGATCCGTCGACCGCGCCGGGAACTGGAACTCCTGAGCCTGGTGGTTGGACTACGCGTGAGTTTATTCGGATTCTGCGTGGACTTGAGAAGTTGAATATTGTGGGTGCGGATATTGTGGAGGTTTCGCCGGCTTATGATAATAAGGGGGAGACTACTGCTCTTGCGGCGGCGCAGGTTGCTTTTGAGATTATTACTAGTCTTGTTAAGTCTGGTGTTGATGAGGAGCTTGGTGGGTGGTATGGGTGGATGGAGAAGGAGGGAGCTCAGGAGAAGGAGAGCAAGGATGAGCTTTGAGTTTTTGGATAGGTCTACGAGATGCATGTGGAATGAAGTGAAGAATGAATGACATATAATTCCCTTGAATGATGTCTTGATGTCTGTAAACTGGAGTGATGTCATGACACAGTAGAGGCCTAGGTGAGCTCAGCCTATGATATCAGAGACTTGGAGCTCAGGAACCTTGGAAATACAATATCAAAATACTACAAGCTTAGTAACAAATACACACTCTCAACCCCAAAGTAACTTGATAGAACTGATTGAATTGGAGTCCATTATCTGCGACTTGTCTAAGACCCAGAAATAACGTAGCTCTTCAGTGAGACATAACTCGAAAGACTGCAAGAAATCGCAGAAAGAACATGAACGGATATGCTTGTATCGAGAGCGCGCGCATAGAGAGTAATGGCGATAGTAGATCAGATTGGAACAGGCGAAATCACATAGAGGCGGGGGCAAAAAACGAAGAGAAGCCGGATCTGCAAGAGAAGGGTACAGCAAGCTCAATATCATAGTCCGGGTTGTTCGCAAAGCTGAGGGGGTACATAAATAGCACGTGAAAAAAAGAAAAAGGACAGGGCATGGGGGGATATGGGGGGGAAGTGATCACAGTGACGGAAACCGTCCACCAGCCAAAAGCCAAAACACGACGCCCTGACGTCCAACGCCGAGAGAGACGGTCAAAGAGGTGAAAGAGCCGGGTGCGGAGAAGGTAATAGGTAGGATGCGGGGAGTGTAGTCGACGCGACAAAAAGGGGAGAAGAAGGTCAAAATTGCTGTCGCTATAGTTCGTGAAGGAGAGGAATGAGGGTGGAGGATCGGGGAAATTGAAAGGTGAGAAGGAGACGAGTACCAATAGTAACTCGAGGCCAGGTCGTTGAAGACGGCAGATAGACGCAGCCAGGCGAAGCAAGAAGAAAAGAAGAAGCAGAACCAAAAGACAAGGGACACAGCAAATTAGAGAGGCTAGAGCTCGAACTGGGATATGCGAACAGAAACAAAAATAAGAGAAAAAAGGAGATCAAGAAAAAGCACAGAAGCCATTTTCAACTGGAAAACGTAGATATGGAACGCTTCAGATAGCATCGCTAGCCATAATACAAGACCACACTCCCGCCCCTTTTTTTTTGTCGCTGAATTTGGATATCCCAGAAAACAAAGTCCAGCCAGAAATATTTGCCGCCCAATAGAACGTGAAAGAGTAGAAATAAAGAGAAATAAACAGGTTCATTCCATCGTAGCTTCGAGGCGTGCGTCAACTAGGCATCAACCCAAGTGCAACATATCCGTCGCACTCGGACCAACCTGTTGCGAGAAGTCCGTGAACGATACGTTCACAGCAAGCGGCAGCCCCTTGACTTCTTCTTAGGCGCAGGTTCGAGTGCCGCGACAATAGCCTAGAAAGTAGAAAGAATAACGTGTCAGTAGCGGTGTGGAGATATCGGGCAGCAAAAAAAAAAAAAGAAAAAAGGGAAGATTCGGTGTACCTCATCAAAGACATCCTTGAGCTTATACTGTGTCAGGGCAGAACACTCGACGTATTTAACAGCGCCAAGTTCCTTCGCCATCCGGTCACCGTCTTCCTTGCGGATGGGGGACATCTTCTGACGGGCGAGCTTATCCCGGACTCCAGCATCGTCGCGCAAATCGGTCTGGGTACCGACGATCAGGCAGGGAACACCGGGGCAGTGGTGGTGGACTTCGGGGAACCACTTTTCGCGGACGTTCTCAAATGAGGCAGGTGAGGTGACGGAGAAGCAGACCAAGAACACGTCAGTCTGTGGGTAAGAGAGCGGGCGCAGGCGGTCGTAATCTTCTTGACCGGCGGTATCGAACAGTCCCAGGGTGTAAGGCTCATCGCCGATCCTGCATTTGGAGATCGATGGGTCAGAAGTGTTTCTTTGAGGCTGGACTGACGTATAATTTTTTTTCTCGGGGGAGGGGGGTTGTCGGAGGATGACTTACATCACGGTCACGGCGTAGTTGTCAAAGACGGTGGGGACATATTCCGAAGGGAACTTGTTCGTTGTGTATGAGATGAGCAGACAGGTCTTTCCTACTGCACCGTCCCCCACCACGACACATCTGAGTTGGGGTTAGCCATGAGATCTGGAGGGGTTTTCGCCTCGGCAAGGAGGGATGAAGCGAAATAGGGATAGCGTACTTGATGGTAGCGACGACCATTTTGAATTAATGTGAAGTATTGATGTAAGAGTGATAGAGAAGAAGAGTGTGGGAGACAAAAAGGGAGGAAGAAGCTGTGGTCTGGATTGAATGGGGCAACCCGCAGAGTATGGAGTCTAGACACGGTGCTAGTCTCGATACACGGTCTGTACAGCTCTTCGCTTGATTAACAGTCTCGATGGTATTTATTGATGGGGAATATTTTAGATATAAAAGAAATCGATCTTTTTATATCCTTTTTTTTTTAAACAGAGTACAATTAGACAGGATCATCATCTCCATGGATTAATATGATATCTCTTGTGTCATTCATTTACTGCCAAGAGAACGGTATCATTATCTCTCCTCATCTCCTCATCTCCGACCTCCTATAAAAAATTACTAGGAATACTATGAATACTATAAATACTATAAAATACTCTATAATCAACGGCCAACCGCTGTCGGCTAAGCGCTGTGATCTCTAGACTTGAATCTGATCTCTCTATAGGAGGATCACATTCTTAAACCAAAACATGTCTACCAACCTGTCTACTCCGTACATATGTACAGAAGTACGGAGTACTAAACACCTATTACCCCAATAATACCAAGTATACCAAGTATAAGTCTTCTAAGATAAGCGTCTAAAATGCCGTCGAGGAACAAAAAGGAGAGGTTACCGGAGTATTTACCCCCTTTTTCTCTTCGAGTCAACTCATTTCTTTCACCCTTTTCCCTTTTCCCGTCACACAGAAAAGAAAAAAAAAAAAGAAAAAGCAAGTTAATAAAAAAAAAAAAATCCCCAATTTCAATCCCGTTTCACCATTTACGGGTTCCCGGTCTCCCGTCTCCCCTCGGCCCTAAATCTCCCCTTTTATAAACCGCCGTTTTACCTCTGAGATCTAGGACCTAGATGGATACAATAAAAAATACAATCCATACTACATACTCCGTACACTCCATACACTCCAACTCCAATCCAGAACACTCTAATTATTACCTACCCCGTTATTCGTAAGTGGCTTGGCAGCCAGATCCAGATCCAATCTCTCCACAACCTTCGCCTTCACAGCGTGGCTGAGGTCATTGCCCAGGGAGGTGACTCACATTACTAACCAAGTATACACAGTGCTGATGGTTGATAGCCGACAGCTGACAGTCTGACTTGATATCCGGCTATTGCAGTCTGCGCGTCCTTCCATACGGAGTACCTCCGGACAGTATATACATTTACAGTAAGCACATGCACATGCCAGGGGGGAGCCAAGCAGGGTCAATTCGTATCTCATGTATCCCCAAGCCCTTCCGTTGCGGTATCTGGTATGCATGCATTGCATATATGCAGGTACATGCACGGGTAATATACGTGGGATACGAGCTGAATAAGGACTGGGATTGGGCTAGATTGGGCTAAGGGGAGAGAAGAGGGGAGTTAGTAAAAAGAAACGAAAAGACAAAATTCAATCTTTACAAATCTAGCTAGGTTTTGGAGATTTCAAATAGAGTCAAATCTAAATCCAAATCCAAATCCTTCCCGCATTGACGGATACGCGGTGAATATAAGGCCGCGATGCGTAAAGTTTGAACTGGACTAGACCGGGATATGCGCTGGTATAAGCAATGCAAAGTACCTTGTCTAGTGTGCAAAACAGGGGCAACCAACTCTATTCCTGACCGTTGCAGGGAAATGAAACCCACTAGGCTGCAACTGCGGGAGAGAAATATGTTACAGCTCGAGGGTCTTGGAGCGGCAAGCCGGCCGGATCGGAATAATCGCTTCGTTTTGGTGGAAGTTTGATGTTAGGTGGATTGAGCCCGCCAGAGTGCTTTGGGTACGGATTATGCTTGACCGGGTTATAGGTCATGGCCCGGAGTCGGCATAAGTTTCATATCTTTGTCGACGATACAAAGTACTACGATGTGCAGTGCAGTGTAGTAGGCAAGTCTTTCTCTACCGCTTGGCTATTCAAATTTTCAGGATTGATACCTATCAAGGTCTATTGAACTGTCACAGTCTTGGAAAGATAGATACATCCAACCCCATGAATACATAAATAATAACGCCGAATGCAGATGATGGACTGGCTCGTCAACCAGTCCGGATGAACAGAATATACCGAGGATGTATTGTACCTTGCTCAAACAACCAAAAACGCCGCTTGCTGGTTTGTGTTGAGATGCAATAGAAAAAAAATTATGTCATAAAAAAGCCACACAAAAAGGTTCAGTTCGTAAGATCGTAATTGTCGTGCGCGGTGAATGCACACAGGAATGCTGGGGTTTATGTTCGTTTGGAGTGTCCGTCATCCGGGTTGGGCTCTGCCTCTTCCTCAACTGGAGCCGAGTCACTCTGATGTTTGGGACTACCGTAGCCCATCTAGAATCAAGTCAGAAGAGATCACCAGAAAGCACTGTTTGACGACTTACCTTGTCAAGTTTGTAGTTGACCATAAGAAGACTCAACGGAATGAGAGGGAGGGTGGCAATGACAGCCAGCGTCAGCAGCCGGTTCATGGTCTCTTGGTACGCACGATTGATAGCAATGCGAGTTGCAGATCCCATTGGGTACGACAGAGCGGTGGTCAGCTTGCCGAAGATTTCACCAGCTTGGCCCTTCGTTTCCTCGGGGAGGTATTGAAGAAGCTTGTGTGGGATGGCGGAGGACCAAACAGCCCCTGAGATAGCGGCACCGACTGCGCCACCCATTTCCATGGAGGTCAGGAACATCGCAGTGGCTGCTGCGACTTCCTGGTGGCTGGCAGATGCTTGAACGCCCAGTTGGACGGGCACATTGATTAGACCGCCACCGATGCCGACTATGATCTGTGTGCCGAGGATTTGGAAGTGCGAGGCTGATTGTCCGCGGCACAAGAGCATCATGGCTAGGCCGGCCATGTACACAACACATCCGATCGTAATATAGATGCGGTATCGTCGGGTATACTTGATAAGAAGTGATACGCTGAATGCGGCAATGGTTGAGGTGAAAGAAAACGTCTGGGTTATGCGGCCCGCAGTGGCAACTTCGTACCCATGTACCACCTGCAGGTAGGAATAGAGATAAGGCTGAACCGAAAAGTAGAAGGCCACTAGTTTAGGTTAGCAACGACACCTCGGACGTCGAGAGAATTTATCAACTTACTAAAATACCAGAATGCCAATGCACACCCCGCAAGAGCAGTTCTCTGCTTGAGGAGGTGTAGAGATAGCAGGGGCTTGGGAGCCAATTTCCGTGAAGACTCCCAGAGCGGTAGCAGACACATGCAAACAACACCAAGCGCGATCATGACCAAAATACCGACATTCTTCCATCCGTTCTTTGCGCTGGCCGCAAGAGTCAAAGGCACCAAAATTAATGTGACCGCAGCGGACAAAAGGCCTAGTCCGCCCACGTCCAAATCGTACCAGGTCCGACGTATGACGCTAACCAAGTTCGTCCGTCTTCTAGTCCGCTTTTTGATCAAATTCAATCTCTGGGCCTTGCGTTGGTTGAAAAGCAGCGTGAGGGCGAGTGGCAGGAAGGATGCAGGCAAGATAATGGCCCACATTCCATAACCCCATCGCCATGAGCTAGTGCGCAGCACCGCGTCTGCAATCGTCGGTCCGAGCCAGACCGTAGCCAAGAATGGGAATTGGGGCAGAAGGGTGAGGAAGGCACGGTTCAGCAAGTCACTACTGTCGGCAATGAAGACTTGTTGGAGGATCTGCAAGCCGGTCGAGCCGGCGGAGTAGAAGATCTGGGCAGAGGCGTAAGTTTGGACGTTGGTGGAGCCAGCCATTTGAATATATCCCAGAATATATATAAGGATGCTCAAACAGAAAGCCTCGAAGCGACCGAATACGTCGGCGATCTTAGCCATAGGGGGTTTGATGACGGCTAGAGATCGATGGACGATTAGCAGCCGCTCATTGCTTTGAAGCGGGGTAGTAAACTCTCACCATTGACCACATTTTGGACAACGAGGACGGTTGAGATCAACGCGTGTTTACTGAATGCACTCGTCGCATATGCAGACAGCGACATCACAGTCTGACCTTCCAGCGATGTACAGAATGCCATGAGGAATATACTTTGCGCCAAGTCAGTAAGGGTTCAGCAAAAGCACGGGACTGCAAGCCACACGAACCTGACGTAGGCTACCATTAAAGACCTAGTTGTCCAAGTCAGATTGATGGCCTCAATCTTTTGAACTCCCTCCTGAATTTCATCCGGTGTAGACAGTCCAGTGGGATGGTCCTCAATCTCGTAGTCATCCTGCAACAGTTGATCCCTTTCATGCTCCATTCCGGCGTTTTCGTGTTCGATAGTGCCGTAGGACGGTCCTGAGCGTGGATCGAGAAGTGGCATCTCGTGACCGGTGCACGGTTACCACGAAGATCGTATACGTTTTGAACGGGAGTATTCTCTAATGGACCGCGTCCATATAAGAATAAGAATAACCGGTAAGAGAGTTCGGTCTGGGATTGGTAGAAACCATATACAAAAGACGGTGATCTTAAATGCGGCGATTAAGCGGGAAATAGGTCATCAAAAAAAAAAGAGTTCATGCGACATCAGACGTAAGTAGCGGCAGGCGTATCACATAAAAGGGATGAAAGCCTGCTCTAATAAGTAAGTACTTTGGGCGCTCTTCAGGTAAACCCGAGCCAGTCAGGTCCACCGGGAAAAAGAAACGACAACACGAGATGTCAACAGCGAATCGGAGACCGAATTAGGCCAGGACAAGAAGGAAATAAATATGGGGCGCGATATGTAAAAAAAAGGTGAAGCGCGCTTGCCTCGGGGGTCAACCCATGAAGGGCTATTGTAAGTAATAAGAAGGATCCAGTAGGGAGATATGGGGCAGATTGGCGGATGGGTAGATCCGCCGTGCTTCGGAGGGAGACGCCCAAATGTAAGGGGAAAGCAGGCCTTGAAGATTTTAGGTCTGCAAGTCTTGGTGTTTCTGCGCAAAATGACACCAATCCCGATCGTCGGTCGCACTTATGCACGTGGATGGGGTCTGTGGTGGTAGAGAGGTGAGGTGAGAGGCTGAGGTCCGATCTCAGCTCATCTCTTGCATTCCAGGATGATGCACCAAGACAGTTTAAGAAACAGTGTCACAGTCGTAACCCAGTCATCATTCTGGGATGTTTGGAAATGCCTAGGTGCTTCCCAGTATATTTTCCCCCCAAAGGTAAAAGATGTGTCAAAGAGGAAAATTAAAAAAAAATAGAAGGTGGAGTTTCGGGTGGCACGGGGACTTGTTACAATCAGAGGGGCTACCCGCGGAATACATTGTGTTCACTTGGTTCACTGGGTGGCATGAGCTGAGTCTTTGGTACTGCCAAGTCACTTTGACCCTGGTTCACCTCATCAGATAAGATGGAACTTTGATCTTCCTTGTTTTGGATCTTGAATTCTTATGGATTATTTTATTATGGAAGTTCGTTCTTTTCTTTTCTTTTCTTTTTTATCAAGGGAGCTAACTGCATAGCTACATAATATATTAAAAATGTCTCCACTATCTGGCAGCAACATGCATTGCTACCCTGTCAGTTGACTTCGATCTTAGGGAAAACCATCAGATCACTGCCGGAAGGACGGACCCGGTCACTTGACCAGGGGTTATATCATTTTCCGTTCTCCATTTAATGCACAATATCTGATATCCTTTATCGTGGAAAGGGGAGTTTGGAAAAGGGACGGAAGAACGGAAGCAATGGAAGGAATCTCTAATTTACTTTTCTCCACTTGTGTCATACTAACACGCGACTGGTGTGACCTCGGCATCCGAAATAGGTCTTGTGCGGCGCATTCACCCGATTGTCGGGATTACACCGCACTAGGTACTCCGTATAATAGGATCAGATAACTCCGATTGGGAAGGTGTAGGCTTATAGTCTCTAACGGGGGGTAGTGTACAAACATAGGATAATATTGCATTAATATCAAAATGAGAACATGAATAGAAAGAGGATCCTAAAGTCTATGTATATAGCCACATATAAGTAGAGGTCCAGAAGTACAAGGTACATAGACAGACACCCCACACAGTCCTTATGTTATAAGTCCCATCTGATAAAGCTAAACTCACAAGTAATTTAATGTGCACCATGTACTACTTGTAAAGCCTAGCATTTGTCGTCATGTGTAAATCAAGATTAATTGCTGCGTTAATGCACCTAGTAGCCACGAGTGCGCCAGCATGGCTAATCATCTATCATGACAAAGATTGAACAATAAATCTGAAAAGTAATCAATTTTATTGGAACCTATTCGCACGTCGGCTGATCTACACCATGTCAGTCATTTTTGGCGCAGAGGTGGACCTGAAACTCTGTGGAGCCGTAGTATGTCTGCAGCAAGCCGGCATCTTTATTTCTACCTGAATAGATCGTGAATGTCCTGTGGTGCTCCACTGCAATGTATGGTCAAAGGCGGTCTTACTTTTACTTCATTCCAGTTATCCTATTCATCATATATCGTCATTGTTCGCAGTGGCCATCGCCATCTACTTATTGGGGCATATAACTAACAACATCCCACTAATCTATTCCTCTATAATCAAATGACCAAAATTGACAGGCAACTCCCCACCCTCGCTTGATGGCCGGGCAGAATAGACACCAACCCAGAAGTCCTTCACATTCTCCTCCGCAAAGACCCAGGTGACCTCCCGGATAGGGGACTTCTGCAAACCCTCAACAAGATAGATCCACAGACTATTGTCCTTTTCCTTGACCAACTCAAGAGTTGCTGCACCACCGCCCGAGGGCACCGGAAGCAAGCTCCAGTCCGCCCAGTTGTCTTTGGCGACAACGCTGAGGTGGGGTCTGCCGTGAGTGAGTTCAATGCCGCTCTTCACCCACTTCTGACCACCATCGGCGGTATTCAGGACAAGGATTATGCCGCCCTGGTCATAGTTCTTCTCCCAAGGGGCATTGAAGGCAACGCGGATCCGCTTGAATGACTTCAACGACACAGACTTGTACAAGATCGGGGCTGAGAAGCGGGTGGTGGAGGGCGGCTTGGCCCATATATCTGTGGAAGCTGGCGCATTGATGGTAAACTCTGGGGGAGGACTACCGTTGCCTGGAACTTCGGCGTCTGAGTTGACGAATTTGAATTGCGATTGCGACATGGTGGGCTGTGGAATGCGGGGAAACAGTATGATCACAGATGAAGTATGTTCAGTCACCACGCCGCAGATATTTGAATAAGTGAGCAGGTTAAGTGCGAAATTGGGCAGTTCAAAGTAAGTGAACACAGAGAGCGAATGGAAAGATAAATGATTTCATCTGGGCGCGAACAGAACTGGCTGTCCACGGGTGCCCCGACTACAGCTACGTCACTACATATCGGAACCTCCATCGGAAAATCACGTTACACATTTGTTTTCTACTGGAGTCACCCAAATGATGAAATATACAAGGAGGGTCTCTATATAAACCTGTTGTTAGATGTTTTATCTCCCTATCTACAATCATATTCATTTAAACCCGGAAATATTTGAACTTCCATGTTGTACATCTATCATATACTTGTTGGCATCACGTGATCATATTGATGATGTAAGGTCTCTATGGGGCCGGCGCGGGCGAAATCACCAAACAGGTTGCTTTTCATTATCACCAATAATGGCTGCAACGGGCCATCTTATTGGATCAATTTGCAGTTGAAGATAGTCCCAAGGGTGTATACCCATTTGGTGACACGATCCACCATGACTGCGCGATTACTCCATCCCGATGAATGGGAGCTTGCCTCACGGTCCTCAGTTGACTCGCAGGGGACGTTCAACCTCGACGAGGCCGATTTTGAAGCCCAAGTCCCTTCTTCATCCAAATTTGGCAAACGCCAACTGCCCTGGCTATCCCGTTTCCTCTCTTCGGCATCAGCAGGTTATCGCCGCCTGAACAACCCTTCCAGGCCAGCACTCGCAGGCACACCACGACCGAGCTGTTCTCGACGTTTCTGTATTCGCCGATGTTGCTACCTCCCCGTTGTCGCCGGCATCGTCTTTGTTCTCGCGCTTTTTACCTCGATGCTTTTCCCATCATATACCCATCTGCCTGCGCATTACTCTACACTCCGCAAATCAGTACTCGAAAGCTCATATCCCGGACGAGGCAATCCCCGCCAAGAGAAGGTCTTTATTGCAGCAAGTCTATATGATGGCGGTGGCAAGCTTGCCCAGGGCCAGTGGGGAACACAACTCCTGGAGTTGATTGATTTGCTTGGACCTGATAATGTGTTCCTGAGTATCTATGAGAACGACAGTGGTGAGGAGGGAGAGCGCGCATTGCGCGCGTTAGAAGAGAAAGTGCAGTGCCAGAAATCAATTGTGTCTGAAAAGCACCTGGACCTGAAGAGTATGCCGACTGTGACCATTCCCGGTGGATCAAAGCGAATCAAGCGCATCGAATATCTGGCCCAGGCTCGGAACCGAGCACTACAGCCATTGACCGACCACCCGGAGCTGAAATTCGATAAGCTACTATATCTGAACGATATCCTCTTCCACCCCTCCGAGGTCCCCCAGCTCTTATTCTCAACAAACGCCAACGAAGAGGGTGTTGCCCAATACCGTGCAGCCTGCGCCGTAGACTTCGACAACCCCATCAAATTCTACGACACATATGCCACCCGCGATCTTGAAGGTTACAGCATGGGTCTCCCCTTCTACCCATGGTTCACTACATCTGGCAAAGGCGAGAGCCGAAGCGATGTGTTGGCTGGCAAAGACGCAGTGCGTGTTCGCAGCTGCTGGGGCGGGATGGTGGCATTTGATGCCAAATACTTCCAAAAAGGTTCGCCGCCGCCTACAACCCCCAACCCAGCTCGTTTCCGCTCTGGACACGATCTCTTCTGGGAGGCGTCCGAATGCTGCCTCATCCACGCGGACATCCAAGACCCGCCAACCAACGTCGACGAGATAACCGATACGGGTATCTACATGAACCCGTTCGTGCGAACTGCTTATGACCACCGCACCCTTTCTTGGCTGGGAATCACCCGCCGCTTCGAGGGGCTGTACGCGTTCCTCCATAACCTTGGGAACCACCTTGTCGGTCTGCCTTGGCACAATCCCCGTCGCACGGAAGTCCCCGGTCAAACTGTGCAGGAGACTGTGTGGGTTCCGGATGCTGCACACGACGGCGGCGGCTCTTTCCAAGTTGTTGATCGAGTTGCGGGCAATGACGGCTTTTGTGGTCGTCGCGGTCTTCAAGTGATTGTTGAAAACCGTAAGCCCGGACAGAAAGGATTCGAGAGTATTCCTGTCCCGTCGATGAAGCTTTAATGTTCTGGAATCAAATATCCACTCTACCCATTCTTGTTATATAGACTTACTTATCCTTTGGTGTCTTTGGTGTATTGATGGTTTTGTTGGAGAGACCTTTAGGAGCATTAGATAAATGAATAATATGTGGACCAATGTTTATATTTCTGAGCACCTGTGGCGTTGACAAAAATGACCGCTTTTGGAGCCACCAGCCTGTACCACCACTATCCTGGATCTGCCCACCTGGGCAGCATTGTTACATGCAGTCATCCTCCGGTACCACCTACATATGAAGATATATATCCATGTTGGTACGCTCCTAAGTTACTACGGCTATACTCTTCAGGCGAGGCTCGTTCCGCGGGTACTTAGGTAGCTACAAGAGCGGAATTCTCCCATTTCCCCGCATTTCCCCGCATTTTCCCCAATCGAGGTGTATAAATAGTATGCCTAGTAATTAGGTATACTAAGACACTAGCAGACAATACCAGTTGAATTCACCATGGCCATCATCTCAGAAGCATTGATCTCAATCTGGTCACATCTACCAGCCATCCTTGTCACTCTTGCCTTAGTTCACTTCACTCGCAATTATCTCAAACCAGGAGTAACGTCAATCCCCGGACCATTCCTGGCTAAGTTAACAAACCTTTGGAGGTTCATCGATGTCGCCAATGGTCGCGCAGAAGTGACCCTTTACAACCTTCACCAAAAACATGGGGACTATGTTCGACTAGGACCCAACGTGGTCAGTGTGCGGAATTTGGATGCTTTGAAAACTATATATGGCATTAATAAGGGATACCAAAAAGTGAGTTCAAGTTACAAGAAGCTAATTGTCCCTTTTGCTAACATTCACAAGACAAATTTCTATTCTGTTCAGCAGCAGCTTGCCAAAGGCAGGCCGACGCCTACACTATTTACCACAACCGATGAAGTTTTCCATGCTGCTATTAAAAGGCCTATCTCATCAGCTTACTCAATGAGTACCCTGACCGAGTTCGAGCCTTTTGTGGATAAGACCATTCATACATTATTTGGGAAACTGGATGAGCTTGTAGCTGAAGCAAAGGTCTGCGATATTGCTGCTTGGCTACAATACTGTAAGCAGTCTCTTTCTTCCCATGAGATATGAGAGCAGGGGCTGACATAGCTTAAAAAGATGCATTTGATGTCATCGGAGAATTGACGTTCAGTAAGCCACTTGGGTTCCTCGAGAAAGGGAAGGATATCGACGGAATCATCGTCGCATTGGAGCATATGCTCGACTATTCCGGAAAGGTTGGCATTGTCATGCATCAGATAATTGACTTCACAACTAATGTGATTGAGGGATAGATTGGCCAGATGCCATGGCTCGACTACCTTTTCATCAAGAACCCTCTTAAGAGTCTTTTCGGAGGGGGTTCAACCGGAGCTGTGGCTCGCTTTGCTCGCGCAAGACTAGACGAGCGATTGAATCAGAAAAGCACATCACCAGTGGCCAACAAGCAAAAGGACTTTCTCGATCGTTTCTTGGAAGCGAGAAACGAGCACCCGAATATTGTGAGCGATAACCAAGTCTTCTCATACACGATCAGCAACATGAATGCTGGCTCCGATACAACAGCAATTTCTCTCCGAGCAATTCTTTATTACGCCCTTAAAAACCCGCGAGCAAGTACAAAACTGCAGCAAGAACTCACCACCGCCTTAGAAGAAAATCGGATATCTTTACCTGTCTCATGGAAACAAAGCCAAGAGCAACTCCCTTACCTCGATGCAGTGATTAAAGAAGCACTACGCCTTCACCCGGCCGTGGGATTGATGCTTGAGCGGGTCGTTCCCGCCGAGGGGCTTCAGCTTCCTGGTGGTGGGCCATTTCTGCCGGCTGGGACGATAGTTGGTGCCAATCCGTGGATAGTACATCGGAGCCACGTCTTTGGGGAGGACGTTGAGTCATTTGTCCCAGAGCGGTGGCTTAAGATGGATACTGAGTCTGAGACCAGTTTCCAAGACAGGAAGCAGAAGATGATGCGTGCGACATTTACTTTTGGAGCTGGGCCGAGAACTTGCATTGGCAAGAATATCAGTCTGCTTGAAATATATAAGTTGATTCCGTCGCTGTTTCTAAGATACAAGGTGAGAATACGGCTTTCAAACCGAGATTTGGGATTTGACACTAACTGGGCTCCTTCAGATTGAATTCAATGATCCTAATGCAGAATGGGAGATTGTTAATGCGTGGTTTGTGAGGCAAAAGAACATGGACGTGAGGTTGACACATCACAGCGAACCTATAGCAAGATAATGAGGTAGGACAGTGGCGTGAAGACGGAATGTTAGGAATATAAAATTAACTCGAGAGGGCAATACAACCTCTGTTTATATTTATCTCCAAGGTTTTGTATTGCGGATAAGAATACTGAAGCTACCTTGCTAGCACGCCCAAAAGGTATCCTGATGAACAAGATTCACCTAAAACACAATGAGACAGGCTGATGAAAGCACAAGTAGTCTTTCGAAGAGCAATCAAGAGCACGGTTTGTTCACACTAGGAGATTTCTTTGTTAGATATCGTGAGAACAGTGTGTCTCTATATTCTAATTGAACATATTAAGAGTATATGATATATACCTCTTGATCTCCATGCCTGGATCTTCAGACTTGGTCTTGGAGGAATGAGAAAGGCAGTATTTAGTTATAGTAATATATGTAGTAGTATGACTAGTATGTAGTATAGATGAAGTTGACTGCTCTTTCCCGACTCAAAAGACAAGAGTCGTGCCTTCCCAAGTCAAAGACACAACTATCCCAAAACATTCCACGCGCGTTCAGCCTCCGAAATAAATTGTTTTGTTTTCCTCTTCTTCTCTTCCTCTTCTCCACCTCATCCTGATTTCTTTTTTGTTGCATCATGGAGAAACCTAAGGTTATTGGACCTAACGGTCTTGCTCCAATCACTCTCGACCGACAGGCTGATATCTGTATCACCACCAAGGTCATCTACGACGTGATCTCCAACTGCGACATGATCAGCCTGGAGGAGAGCATCCATGCCCCTGCTGCTGTTCGCAAGCAGGCACGCGCCGATCGCCTTGCTGGCGTGCAGACAGTGTCAGCTCGCCTCAAGGCTCATCGCTCCACTCAGCTGGAGATGGACAGCCCCCCCAAGCTCTGTGATGCCTCGAAGGATATTGAGAAGGCCATGAAACTCAACAGGGTATGTCACTCTTCTCCCCATCCACGGCCCATTCACACCTCGATCTTTCCCACTATATGTTCATGTGCTTCTTTATTTGACTCGCTTCCTTTTTTGTTCATCAACCCCTTCAACTCCAACCACCCTCGAGATTAACACTCATGTCCCTTTGTTACTTCTGTCTCACACTAATTTTTCATAGGACAAGAAAGCTCTTGCTTCTCGTGTTCCTGACTCGCGTGTCCCCGTTGCCACTCCGAAGGATGCCCCTTCTCGTCTCACTGCTATGCGCACTCCCGACGCTCAGAAGGCTTCTCGTATTGATCCTCGCGCCGAGCCATTTGTTCCTGCTGCCGCCGCCAAGGTCACTGGACCCAAGGATGAGGTCGCTCATGCGCCTGTGAAGAGTACTCCTCGCAAGGCGACTACTGGACCTAAGAAGGCAACTCCTGCCAAAGCTGGCACCGAAAGTAAGGATGCAGACAATGTCTCTACTGCTAGTTCCAAGGCATCCCAGAAGCTCGAGTCCACCGGAGACAAGGAGTCCACTGGCTCTCCCAAGCAGACCAGAGGTCTTACTGCCCCGGCTGATTTCATGAAGCAATTCCGTTTGCTTCAATTGCAAAAGCAAACGGCACCTAAGGTTGCGCCTGCTGGACCTCCTCGTCGCATCGTTTTCGGAAATCTTCCTGAGTGGGCGAATATCTCTAGCATCCTACAGCTTGTCTACGGTGGTGCTATCGAGCGCGCTTGGAGTGAGAACGGCGAAGTCATTGTGCAGTTTGTTGAGCAAGACGACTGCGTCAAATACCATGAGAACCACTCCGACGGCATCAAGCTAAAGGATGGTGACGACGACCTCATCATTTCCGTTACCATGCCGGAGGAGGGTCTGCCGGACAACGCGGAGCTTTCCAGCCGTGTTGAAGACGGTGCCTCCCGTGTCGTGCTTCTCTCTGGTCTTCCAACTGGTTTTAAGACCAGTGACAACGAGCACATCTTGGGCATTGCTGCTGACCCTGTCTGGGGCAGCAAGAGCTTCGATCAGATTATGATCAAGCAGGCTGAGGTAAGTTTAGATGCCAGTATCTCTATGCTTTCGGTCCCTACTAACTTGACTTTCTAAGGCCGGTATTGATGTCCACGTCTTCTTCTATGACCTCCACGACGGCTGGGACTTCTTGCAAAGTATCAAGGAGGGAGCGTACGACTGCATTGCCAGCTTCGAAGTTGACCCGTAGGTTACCGGTTTACAGTTCCACCACGTGAGTTCTTTACTAACTAATTATTCCACCAGATGCGCTCTTTCTGAGGGATTCCACTTCATGCATGAGCCCAACTTGATGTTCTCTGCAATCCTCGCCGTGGAGTAGTTGGATATGAACTCCGTATCCATCGACAGCCCCGACGGCGTCGATAGTCATTATGACTATTTGATTTGATCACAGTGAAGAAGATATGGAGCTAAAAGCGAACACTTCTGGATTCAGATCTTGCTATTTGTTTTCGATGGGTCTTTAGTTAGTGATTCTTCCTTTTGTTAGGACATGATTCTATCTAGCGTAGCCCAATCAATGAAATCCAAGTTAACATTCAATGGTGAATTTTATGGGAACACAAGAGCCACCGTAGATTGTAGAAACCCTCATATACGGTTGTACAGCAGCTGCTACAGGAGCAATCCAACATCGACATGCAGGTCAACCATGACGATGCCCGACATACACCTGTGGACACAACCTTAGCCGTACAACCTAGATCCCTACGCAGTCCACCCTCGCACAACCTCAATGCCGTCTCAAGAAAATATCCGACACCAAAGAACACCGTTGCGCCACAGAAGCATATACATAATAATAAGCCTTACTTAATTGGCCTATTGAAATTAAATTAGTCACAAACCATATCGGCATTTGTAGTGCCCCTCTTGCCCTTTCCATATTAGTGCTGATGAAATTCGACAGTGCGAAAGAGGGATAGTGGTCGATTGGAGCTTATTGTGGAGTTTTAGGAATTTAGTGCGAATTGTAGTGCCGGGGATGTCGAACCGAAGTGGATAGCTTTGGAAGTGTCTAAATTTTAATTTCGTTTTTTTTTTGGGGGGGGATGAATTGGTATTGTAGTATTGTAGTGTGTATATTAGTATGTACTCCGTATACAGAGTATAACAATATACATTATACACCACTTTGCTGTACTAGAATGCCAGTCCAGGCCAGTCCTTCGAAACATACATGCAAATTGCCCCATATGCAGTATTACTCCGTTCGAATTGGTTCCTGTGTCGCAGCACTGTCACACAATAGGCTGTGTCACTTCTATATTGCAGACCCCAGTCTCTTTCTTTGGTTCTACACTTCTACACTTCATGTTACCTATATCGTACACCGAGTGTGGAAATGTTGCAATAGAAAGGTGAAAATCTCCATAAATCCACAATTCGCTTGATACAGCTAGATCGTATTTACAAAAACATACAATTGGCCCCAAAAGTACATTTCCGCCTGAATTTCCCCTGGGAAGCCACCAATCACCTCTGGCTATATATCACTACAACATACAACATACAACATACAACATACAACATACAACATACTAACTATCTAAATATCAAAGCCTCGGCAATTCATAGATTCTTTCTTCGTTATAGACTACTCCGTACTACTACACATAATAACATATTTTTGCGTTTCATATGGGTGCATTTACAACGTACTTAACCCACCTCACTTACATATCGGCCCCCTTATTGCGTTCGTAGCCCCACAGCCCGGAATAACACCAACCATCCAACAATGCCTTAGAAGACAATGAAGCTGAGACATCGGATCGGAATTTATCTTTCTGTCAGAGAAAAAGAAAAAGAACTCATGGAGCCCGCGGGTGAATCCCTGAAACTGGACACGCTAGGAATTGGCAGGATTGGCCCCATTTACATTCATGTTTTCTTTTTTTGTTTTTCGACGATCTCTATTTTATAATCTGTAGTTATCGAACTAGGACAATAAGTAGATAAGATCAAAAAGGAGAGAATAGCCCAAAAACAAAAGCAAAGAAAGCAAATGCCGAAGCGCGACATGTCAATTCTGTTTTGGTCTGTCTATTATTGACAAACTCGTTGTCGAGAATAGCAACGATTAGTACATATATAGACTGTACAATCTAGTACTCCATATGATTATCCTTAATGCGCATCTATATATTGGTTAACTATGGAACAACAAATCACTCTATATCAAACGACACCCCTGATTACCCGATTGAAAGCATGGCAACCGGCCCCCAAGGTATATATTGAATTGTACATAAGTACCAATGAACAATAAACTAACAATACGATCCTTTAGCCTAAGCCCCTAGCATGCCTGTAGTCTCGGTCTTAGGAAGCTCCAATGGGAAGTACTAATCCGTACAAGGTACATTGCTCCGTCATTCTTACGTTCTTGCGCTCTTGCATACACGATGAACCAAAGAATGGAGATAGGAAAGAGAATACGAGGGCGTTGCAAAAATAAAATAAAAGTATCCACCCCCCCTTAAGGTAGTAGAAATAGTCGAGTTCGCACGGAGTAGAGAATCCACAGAACCTGATCTCCATACTTAGTACTTAGTACGGATATGGAGTACTTATACGACATATGGCGTGAAGGATCAGGACCCCCACGATCGACGGATCTGATGGATTGGCCGAGCTGTGGATAACTAAGTTCTTTTCTTAGCACGGTCCGGCCGGCTGTGCTAACTAGCGGATCGTATTCCGTACTAAGAACGGAATTCGGAATTCAAAGTAAATATTCTTTTGTTCTAGTGGGAATCACACAATGGCCGTGGGTGGTCGGTGCTGCATATGTGTATATGTGTACAAATACTAAGCAGATGCTTGGTATGATATGTATAATCTATGATCTATAATCTATAATCTATGATCTCAACGGGGTCGAATTCAACGGTTATTCCGGCTATCCTTCCTAAGTTGGGAGGTCAGATGAGGCCCAGCCCGGAATATCGAAGACGAAGGTGAGGAAGGACCATGTGCGTCGGGATTTGGAATGCATAGATGCATACCTCAAGGATAAAAAAAAGCAAGGGTTATTATCTGGGGATGTGGATGTGGTTGAACAATAATGCAGAGAGGGTAATCTTAGAATATGCAGAGATTATGTGTGATTCGTCATACCGAATAACTAACTAGAAGAGGAAAGTGATTTTAATTCGAATTCAACGAGTCTTTATCGTAATATCATAATATCTAGATCTAAATCTGAATTGTGTGACTCTCACAGTAGTATGGATTGCTCCATACGACGTATTGTTAGATATTATACCCAAGAAACAAACTTCCAAGGTTGAAAGGGTGTAGGAAGTGAGAGTGTCGAAAGACAAGAAAAGACGAAAAGACAGGAACCCTGGTGGAAGATTTGAACAATGAGAGAACATCAAAAAAGACAAGCAGACCTCCCACGCTGAACAGAAGGTATCTTAAATAAAGACGAAGACCGACCCACGCAAAAACAAAGACCAAGTAGACACAAATTGACCTCCCAAGAAAAGAAACAAAAAAAAACGAATCCCCAACATATCCCAAAAACCAAAAAAACCACAAAACAAAGAAAATCACCGTCGCAACGCAACATCCCCCTCCTTCCTCATCCAAGGATACCAAACATTAGTATATTCCCTAACCCCAAACTTGGGCGCGGCCCCATGATCCCCAGCCAGCGCAGCGGAAGCCCCCTCCCTCAGGAACTCTCCATCCCGCATACGCCTCTGCTCCCGGAGAGTGGGACACTTCTTCTCCTTAATGAAGCGATAAAACTTGCACTGGATACCCTGGAAGCCACGTCTCTGACGGTCCGGGAACTGACGATTGAAAGCCTCGCGGACCTCCTTCCACTCCTGACACAGATCAACGCGGTGGTACCAGATAAAGTACATTTCCTCTTCCTCGTACTTTGGACGGGGAGGACGACGACGGTCGCCGTTGGTCGAGGACGAGCTCGAGACGCTTGAGTAGCGCTCACGGGAATGGTAAGGGTCCGGCGAAGAGGGCGCGGACAGCGAGCTTTGATTTGTGCTTGCGCTTGCGCGGTGTGCGTTTGCGCTGTTTGGTGAGGGGCGGTAGGTGAAGAACATCTGGTGGGATTGAGAGGGGTTTACGCTGTGGTGACTGGCGTTTGTGCTGTTGCTTTGGGTTGTTGCTGTTGTTGTGCTTGAGAGGGCGCCTGGGCTGGTGTCGTGGTAGGAGCGGTTGTACCAGTAGTTTGGGCTTGGGGGGAAGCTTGGTGAGGGTTGTTGGTGGTAGCTGTGGCGGTGGGATGGTGGTGGGATTGAGGCGTGTTGGGTTCTTGGAGAGATTTCTCCATCGCCTGGGTTGAGTAAGGCGTCGATTTTCATTTTGCTTTGACGAGCTGATGGCAGTGTTGAGTATGATTCTGTGTGTGTGGCCATTTGGGAGATCATGGGTTTTTTTGTTTTTGTTTTCTTTGGGGTTGCCAATACGTATGAAGTTTTGGCTGAAGATGAAATTTATAGAGACCAAGCTTTGGAAGCCCCAGAATGCTCAGACCAGGTCTGATAATAGATGTGGGGATATAGAGGTTCTATATCAGAGAGCCAATGGATGATGTGAAGTACAGAAAGTAAGGAAGTATAATATGCCTTTGGGGTACCGGGCAAGGTTTATAGATCTCGGAACTCTAGAAAAAAAAGAAAAGACACTGGAATACAACTCGGTCTTAAATGAGAGCGAAAAAAAGGATTCCGAAATTCCCCCCCCAAAAAATAAATAAAATAGTTCTCAGACTAACAGCGCTGTTGGGTGCACTGGACCGACTGCCTGGGTCTGGTTGTGTTCCTTTGGCCCCCCTGTATAGTTGTGTACCGCGGATACACAAGGCTCCTTGGGCTAACAGGGGTCCTTTTTTTTTTTTTTTTTTGGAGGTTCGGTTCCACCCCCAGAGAGACTGCTATTCGAAATAATAAAATATAATATATAAATATTAAAATATTAAATAAAGGGAATTAAATGGACCGGTGAACCGGACTGTTGCTCCGTGTTCGGTGTTAGTGGAGAGACCGTATGGGAGGGTTGATTTAATATTATTATTTTCGCCACGAATTTAATGTGATATCTTTTGATGTGGCAATGGCTTCGGTCTACTCCGATTCCTACCTTTTCTTTTTTTCTTATTATTTCGAGTTCTTCTGTTTTCTTTGTATAGGAGAAAGTTTCGCGGCAATTTTGACTATTACCGTTGATAGCTCCTCTAGCTTTTATGACACAATCTGGACGATCTTCGAATTTTTCTTTTCTTTTTTCTTTTTTTTTGCTTTTCTCTGTATTGTATCTATGCAAGTTACAAAAAAAACGGGGGCCACGCGGTAACCAAAATTACAATTTACCTTTAGCCTTTTGCAATCTTAGCGCCAAGGCGAAGTTGATGAATGACAAATCCCGAATTTGGTTTGCTGTCGAACCGATATCAAAAAGTAGTTACCCGAGAACATTCGAGGGTAAATGAACGATTTTCTAGAGATACATTCATTCTCTCTGTACAGGATGCAGCCTGGCTACTGCATGAGCAGATAGATGATAGGCTCGATTGAGATTCAACTTTGGGGACACATATGAGTTAATATAAACTTGAAAAATAGAAATAGAAATAGAAATAAACAGATGAAGAGATGAAGAAACGAAGAAATGAAATCGTGTGTGCATTATCTGTTTTAGTGGCAGTGTTTCATTTGCGCTGTCCAACGCTACTACGGAGTAGTTAAGTACCCGTTCATGTGAGAAGTGGATAGGCTAATTGATACAGTCAGGTGTTGACTGTGTTTTTTTGTTTTTTACTTCCTTTTTTTTTTTTTTTTTTCGAGGGTCATGGATTATTGTAGGAAGGGGGAAAGAGTGCAGAAATTAAAGAGGAAAAAAAAAACCAACACAAACGCGCGGCGTCTATTGGTAGACGCAAAAGTCATCTGTTACGACGTACGCCATGGCCCTGGGATGCCGGGACGAATGAGCGTGAGGAGCTAATGCAAGCTCAATTTGGCACTGCCAACACATCTGTCTTTCCCAGATTTTACCAGGCGCATTATGAGGTAAGAGGGATGAGATCCTTGACCGTGGCACATAGTTTCCCTCTCCTCTATCCTCTTCAGGGCTTTTTACGGCGCTTCCGAGATACCTATACATAATTACCTAGGTCCTTGTACTCATCACCAATCTTGACCGAGATATACCCAACCATGGGTTGCTTTTTTTGTTCCAAACACCGGACGCGGGGGGAATTGGGGCAATCCAATAATGAGCTCCAGCGTCAACTCGGCAGCAGCCGATACAGAAAGCGGATTTCCCGCGCAGTCAACTTGCATTACCTCAAACAGAATATCAAATCCGTGCCGATACATGTCCACTTTTGGACCCGCCCCTGTTTACTACATATGATGTTACTCGCGTGATAATATTTTTCCTCTGCGCCATTTTTGCCCTCGATCTGCGCCTTGACCAGGCCGATCGTCAGTCATCTGCAGCCGCCAACGGTTTCCTTGGATTTTCTTCACGGTTTTACCGTTTAGACTATTCTACTTGAGAAAAAAAAAAAAGAGAAAAAAAAGAAAAAGTATATCATATAGGGTATAGGTAGGTATTCATAAGTATTCCTAGGTATTCCCAGGTATAGTCATTGTATCAGGTATATAAATATGTTCTAATCCCTCGGAGACATTGATCCACGCAATCTCCTCAAATTGCCCAGAAACGAAAAAAAACGGAAAAAAGAAAGACAACAAGAAAAAGGCAGAAGCGTTGTGATCGTATCTCTGCGGCGCAGTCAACTTGCGCAAGCGTGAAATCCATACTCAATTAGGGCGTCATCCACTCATTCTGTATGGCCCGTTACTTCCGAGACCCCCCTTGGCAAGCCTCATCAGCACATTTATCGATGGGG
>MUGJ01000023.1:0-18463 GCA_008931945.1 Penicillium sp. BW_162_3FA | reverse complement strand
AGTAATTCCCCGAAAGTCTGCTTTATGCCAATTGTTAATTGGTTAGGCACCAAGTAGTGTCGTAATCGATACAGTGAACAGAGTTGTAGCCCTTGGAGAATAAAATAATCAACCTCTGCAGATTCTTATACTTCAATTCAGTGAAGATATACCCACCCTCTTCAGTTATTAAAATCATGGGAGGAAAGAAACATATTTGTTCAAAGTGCTGTTCGCGCAAGGCAAAACCATCTACCAGCTTCGCACCCGAACCCGAGCCCGGGCCAGAGTATGTTAAAAACAATGTTGAATCACCTGAGGCCATCGAAGCTGAAGTTGAATACCCTATTCAATCTAGTGAGGCTATTGGGTCAGGGATTTCAGAGTCCAAAGATTTATTAGAAGGCCCCTACGAGGACGATAACTTAAGTGGATTTGTCCTTGATACACCACAGTCTGAAGCAACGGTCAGAAGTGTCTAACATGACGACGTGGCATGCATAAGGGTAAATTATGTGAGTCAAAAGTTTGGTTAATGCATTTTGAACTCCGCTTATTATTTGCAAAGAAACAACTGGACTTGACACGTAGTCACATGTTTGTTTGGTACTACCGGTGTCCGGCAGCCTTGTTGATTGAGTATGAAGGCCATGAACAATTGGACTTCCTTCACTATAAGGATACAACGCCAGAACCATCATCTCATTTAGTTGCGACTATATGCCGAGCCTGTACCAGAAAAAGACCCAGCTCCCATGATCCATATCTGGATATAGCAGTGTGTCGCGTTAAAGGCATGATGATATATAAGCACGCTTGCGAAATATCTAATCGTACAGTCAAAGTTGCCACAGATATATCAGGCCGCATACTCTGTGTGGACATGAACAAAATCTCGGGAAAGTTTACAATGTCTTCTGTGTTATATAGGCTTGATACAGATTGTTTCAATGGAAGTACCTCGGGAAAAGGTTTGTTAGTCCCGCAAGTTTCTAGTTGTTTTATTTAAGTTGCTAAGAAAGTGCGTGAATAACACCAAAATAAACGCTTTATTTAAACAGCAATATAGCGCTGAAACCGTTATATTTCCTATAATAGACGTGATCCAACGATTAATATTCGTGAGTATATCGATGTCTTCACGATGGAATTTCTTATATAAGATGATCTATATCGTTACCTTCCTGCTTCTGATACGATAATGTCACTAGTTATTCAACCTGCTTTGCCTTAGCTTCCAAGGAGATAACTAAACATGCTCTTCTTAATCGCAACAGCGAAATCAAATGTATTAACGAGGGGTAGGAATGGTAAACCCTTGAGTAAATTTCAAGTATTCTAGACCCGCTTACTAGGACTCTTGTTCCTAGGATCTACAGTATAGTTCCTAAGCACGCTCTTAGTCGCTCCTAGGGATCAGACTTAGAGTTCCTAGAGGATACTTTGTTCTTGAGGTGTTTCTGGGATCACTTGATCCGTGCCTAGGAGCGCGTCTGGCGTTCCTGGGCTGTGGTTAGTTCCGGGGAGCCTCACATCTTGTTCCTGGGGTCCAGGGGCCCGAGCTAGAGTCTACATCAGGTCGATGATTGGCTTCCAAGGAGATGACTAAACATATTATTCTCAATCGCAACGAAACCAAAATGAATACTATATGTATCAACAAGGGCTAGGAATAGTAAAACTTTGAGTAAATTCCAAATCATCCGGCACAGCAACCGGTCCTTTTTTTAGACGTTTCCGATACTGTATTCTTATATACCCGTGTTTTGGTAACTACATTTGAAACTATTATAGTGGATGTCCCACAGCAAGCATCCAATTTCACTTCGCTCGTAACATAACACAGTCTTTCGTCATCGATCTTTCCTACATCGCCTTCCCAGCGTCCCTTCGCGAACATTTAGAATATGTCGAGGCCACTCGGCGAATAAGGAAGCAAGCCGAAGAGTGCAAATACGAGCCTAGTACAGCGATGCAATCGCGATTAGAGAAACTGACACGCGAAACCTCTAATACATTCGGCCGGTTGGAAAGAGCACTGAGACGGAAGGTGCGCCATAAGTTTGACCGCAAATAGGCCATTATAGATATTAAGCGACAGCTCTCGGGGGCTGCTGTTAATAACAAAGAGGCGAAGAAGGTACTTCAAGTAGAAGACTAGATACTACCGGAGCAGATTGATCTTCTTGAGAAATTATTCATCTGGCCTACCTCTCAATCCCTAAAGGCCGAGTGGTAAAGAAGGAACGCTGCCTCATTTTTAATACCCCCACATCAGTCTCAAAGTTATGCTCTCACGATAAGCTGATCTAAAAAGATATAAGAAAGTACAATCTAACTAAAGCATGAGAATTTGTCTTTTACATTATTACACCCCAAATAATATCATTCTTACTCAAGCAGCCTGATTTGGACTAGTGGCACTCTGAATACTGCTTATTCAGAGTCAAGCCCGGTCTCGGCTAAATTAATTTCCGAATAGCCCTATACCTCCTAATTTATACACAGTAAAGCTATAGTCCGAGTAACCTTCCATATTCGAGGCTAGAGCAAGTCTCTCTGCTTTAGTCCTTACCCACCTTTCAGTTATCTACGGAAGTAATATTGTAGTGGTTCTCATATCATCTTACCCTTATAGAGTTCCCCTGCACGACCCATATATATCTAGAAGCGTGATCACAGTTCCTAGAGGACTAGAAGGCCGGTAAACGACGGGAGAGCCCAGGAACGATCTATCTCGCTCCCAGGAGTGACATATACAGTTAGAGGACATTAAGCTCCCAGGAGTGACATATACAGTTAGAGGACATTAAGCTCCCAGGCCATGACTATAATCCTGGGAGCGATAGTTAAATATAGCTCCCTAGCACAGTATATCGTAGATTAACCAGCAGAACAGCTAGCTGGGTTTAGACCAGAACAAGGCAGGCAAATGAAACGACGTCGAAGAATTGAGAGACCGCTTATTTGTCCTTTATGCGTATGTTAAACGTGAAAGAAGTTCTTAGTGAAAAGACCGACATTCCAGTTATCGCAAGTACCTAAAGTGTCAACTAGAGAGATCGGGATAGTTGCCGAATTGGTTAGGATAATAAAGTGCTTTGCAGCACTTAATGTCTTATATATGCTATTTCAGTTTTATACAATCTAATCGGGTTACATACATATATACGATGAATCACGCAAAGTAGTGTCTAATCGTCTCTTAGCAGTAGCCCACTCGAGCTGCTGGCTCTCTGGTATATAATAAGCCTTGTGCCCCAACTCTGACTCAGTCAAACTTCTACTTTCCTCCCACCTAGTCAACCTAGCATCTAGGTACACATCTCTTCTTTTAAAGCCACGATAACCAGCCCTTCAAGCACGATTCTTATTAAGGATGACGAACTACCCCCGAGCTGGCGGTTAGGGAATTCACAGGCCTAAAGGACGTCTCTACGTACATCTCTTGAGACCCTAATTGAACCAAACGATGCTACGAGTGGTAATATAGAACCATCCCGCAAACGCAAAAGGGCTAAGAGAAAACAACCTAACACTCTGGTAGAACCTTCCCTCCTAAGATACTCCGATTTCCTAAGCTAATAATAGACTAGGATACCTATTTCAAGAGACTACGTAAGACATTTAACGAAAGAGATTAAGAAGTTGAAAAACTCGATTAGGAGGTTGAAAATCTCGAGTAAGAAGTTGAAAAGCAGCAAAAGCAAGTCTAGGAACTTCAAAGCAAGCTTCTCCAACAGGAAGACCAGCATCAAGAGGAGCTTTCCCGATGACGCATTCTAGACTGCAAAATATGCTATAAGCAGCCGGATTGTTGGCATATTCTACTATACGGGCATATGATTTGTGAGACATACGCAGAACGACTTAATCAAAAAGTATGCCCTTTTTATAGAGTAAGCTTTTCGGGGTTTATCAAATGCTATCCATTTGCAGGATAGATGTGCATGTATTTTCTAATATGAGCTCGACGTATTTAGTGATTTAACTCGAAATCCTCTTTCATCAGCCTAGGAATGATTATAGTTTGCGAACACTATGAAGTATATAGTATATAACTAAAGGATAGGGTCGGGACCGTATCAGTCGTGAACGCTTAGGTTATTTTCAATTTTCTTTCGATATAAACGTCGTCTAACTGCTTAACCTTATCACTCTACTTCTTAAATTTAGTCCGAAATCGCCGGGTTATTCTATTATTTTTATAATTTTATGAGGTGGCTAGATAGAGTGGATAATCCGTGTTTGTCCATTAGTATAGCGTGCTAGATAACCGCGTACAAATCCCAACTTCCGGGCGATTTTAGAAAGAAGTCCTATTCTAAGGCAATAGAGGTAATGTGAGATAATCGAACTTAAAGAGTGAAATATTAAATTTATATTGTAGAAGACGCTTATGCTTATATACCTTATCCACAATACGCTTTTTTGCGCCCTATAACCATTACGCCAATTTCCTATATCCGGTTAACACCGCCAGAGTCGAAAATTATCGGCATACAATATTCCAGATAATAGAATATTCTTAGGGCTCGAAAATTTCGGGCTATTAATTTTAGAATTACTTAAATTATATAGCCTCTTAAAATTTATGTGTTATAATTTTCCAAAAGGTTAAATATTCTAAACTTCAAATTTGAAAGGGATATTTTATTCCGGCTTATTTAGAAATAAAGCTCTTTAAAATTTAAATCTTATTATTTTCTCCTTGCTCTTATCTTCTTATCTAGAAATTTATCACGCCCTAGGAACATATGTTCCAGGAACGTTAGAGCTGCTGCTGTCCTTAAACTATTCGGGATTCGTATATAGACCGAAGTGCGGCTGAATATTTAGCATAGGAACTAACAGGTCCTGGCTGCAATCAGGAGGTCTGCACGATAGTAGGTAGCTGGATTTTATAGTGGTGGTTGAGAACCGCCGTCTATAAGCCACTGTTACATCGGGAGAGCATCTCGCTATTCCCAGTGTGGTCGAATAGAACCCACTGCGGAGACGACTACGGTTAAGGATATCTATCATACCTAGAGGTACCCCTGGCTAATGATAACGTTCCTAACTTTAGAGTGGGGCTTCAAATCCCCAACGCACCTACCAGCACATGCATCGCCTTGTCATCGGCGTCTTGGGCTGTTGGTGCTCTAATGCTCACGTATTTTTTCTTAACCTAAAATCTGCTAAGATAATTGCGGCATTTTGTAAGGATACGGCTACCTAGGGGAATGCAAACTGTGGGAAGAGTATAGCCCAAGAATGTTTATTTAGAGTATATAAGAGGATTCTATAGTAAAAGCGAGAGATATGTTGTAAGTCTTGACCTGAAATAATATATAGTCGTGGGAAGATTATATATCCCAAAAGTATGTTTTATTCCGTAAGGCGCTTAGGACATATCACTGTATTACCCCTCGCCTTTACTCTAGAGATATATAGTGGTAATTTTCGCTCTTTTTGCACTCTATTAAGGCACCTTATAAGCTAAGTGGGCATTGCAAATAAATACTATCATGTGTAAGTCCTATATTTTGATCTTGATTTCCTAAGAAATATCTCTTAGTATGATAATAGATATGTCGGTATTGAATAAGCCCCTTACTAGAATCGAAGCAGTAGTTCGGCTTTAATGTCTAGTATAGACTGGGAGCGCAGCTAACTACGTTTCCGAATTCCTGAAGCTCCGAAGTAAAATCATATGGGAGACATTTATTACATCCATTTTCTTTATTAGCCTTAAAAAAGAATTGCAAATTGGTCTTTGTTAATTAGGGGAGCTTCCTGACACGTAGGAAAAGATGGTAGAGAAAGCGATTGCTGTTAAACGTTAACTTACTAAGGAGCGAAGGCAGAATAGTTAGTGTTTTAGTTGTAAGCAGCCTAGCCACATAGCACGAAACTGTTTAGAATAGTCTTACTCTATTAGTAATAAAGATCCTGTGCCCTACTTGCAGTCGATTGGGCTATCGTTAGTGCTGTTGTTAGTGCTTAAATTGGTGGTTTGATTTGTTTGCTAGATTGAAGTCCTACTAACCGTGCTAAGCCTACCAATATTAGGTAGTGTGTTAGTGGGCTTAGCACGGTTATATATTCAAAAACTGCTATTGCACTTTTGCGCTTTTGCGCTTTTCGTGCTTTTATAACGTTTGACGTTCTTTAAAAGCCACTCTCTAGCTAACAAGTATACGACTATAAGAGTACCCACTTCCTGATTTCTTAATTCTACTTTCTAGCAAGTCTAATACTAGAGTCCCGAGGTATATTTTAGGCTATAGACTAGCAGATGGTGACTATAGGCCCTCGTTCAAATAGCTCTTCTTCGAAAAGAAAATCAATATGTCAAAAATAAGGTCGTTGTAAATCCAATTTGATGAAAAAGGCACACGAATATAGTAGGTTGTATGAAGTAGACGTCTGCGTCGGGATTTGCCTTCGAGAAACGGGCTAAGTGTT
Organism: Penicillium sp. BW_162_3FA; assembly: GCA_008931945.1. Lineage (NCBI taxonomy): Eukaryota > Fungi > Ascomycota > Eurotiomycetes > Eurotiales > Aspergillaceae > Penicillium > Penicillium sp. BW_162_3FA. The sequence goes on along the minus strand of MUGJ01000023.1, from coordinate 12,034 downwards.
TATCCTATCGGCGGATACCTCGGGATTTTAGGGATTTCTTAGGTCGCAACTAGTATGTAGGCAGAAACAAGTCACATAACTAAGGCTAACTTTTCTAGGCCTCTTATTATCCGACCCTATTTTTAATTATAGATTAAGATCTGGGGAAGGCTGAAGAAGGTATTATAAAGAAACCAAGCGAGGCAGATCTTCTAGCTTAAATACTATAACTGAAATTAATTCTCTGGGTATATCTTGCTAAGACTGGCTTGCATACCCAGGGGCACGTGATCTTATCTCAATATCCCAGGATACTTTTAGCGCTCTAGGCCCTTCTATAAAGAATAAAGGCTTATAGGGAATCATATAAGAGATTAAACAAGTAGAAGCTGATATAATGGTTTTCTTCTAAGAACGAGAGAAAACTGGAATAACGTATGAAAGTCTTTAGGTAGAACGATACATAGTAAATCATTAGCGTATAGATAGTACCTATTCCATTAACAACCTGTAAAAGCTCGACGATTGCGTCCGCTTGTTCTAAATCTAACGGATATTCCGAGAGAGTCCAGTAAAGCTTATTGAAACTTACATTTCTAAGTTGGTCCAATCCATGTCTAGTAGCGAAGTCATACAAACGAGCATATACCAGCAGTGTCTTAGGATGTTTGTATAGGTGGTTTCTATCCCTATAATGTGGTAAAGATATCGAATTGTCGGTCTTCACCTAGATATCTTCATGACTCGCAAAATAATTTTCTTTTAAGGGAAGCAGATCCTGCGTTGTAATATCGATTTTATCTTCGTATGAAGCATAACTCGATTTATCGGCTGTTGGAATAAGGACAGAGTAGTCCCTATTGTGAAGGTACTGAAGAATATGGCTAAAGATATCCTTAACATCGTCGTCAACTATATATATTATTTCGGGCGAACTTTTATAACGATATCGGAGGCTTTGGATTATCCTGCTGGGCGCAGCGAATTTCTTCCTGTTGGGGCTAACCTCTAGGTATACGAGGGGGGAGATAAATTGACTGGGTGTTTTTAGATAACGCCTCTAGAGGAAAGGAAAGCGTACTTACTCTGGCTGTACTTGAATCATAACGAGATATTTCGTCGGTATTATCAATTAAACTCGAGGCAGTACTATATATAGGAGCATCAGAAGAAGTGAGCAGTATAAGTTTAAATAATTGATCAGTGGCTAATAAAAAATGTGTCGTCTACATGCTACCTCAATATGATTGCTCTAGGACGCTGACTCAGCGTCCTAGAGTAAGGCCCACGAATTTGATTATCTTTCTTTTATGGTCTCCTTAACCTTACTGGAACGCCTAGCCCCGCTACCTGCGTTATTTGCTAGCTGGAAAAGGGGTATCTTGGGTAGAGGTTGAGATTGATCTTAGTATAAGAGGCTTGCCCGTATCCAGTCCTACCTTTAGTATCAAACTAGAGGGTTTAAGAGCCCCTTTAGGGACGTTTACCAAGAAATCGAGGCTAGATAAGCTTTACGACGGATTCAACTAAAAAGCTGGATATGGCGCTTCTATAGATGGAGGAAGAGTGTTTTCTGGCCTATATTGTCCCTAGGCCGACAAAGACACAAATCCAGTGCCTTAAGGCTAGTTATATAATGGATCTGTGGATCTGCGTCTAAGCGGGCTTTGAGTCTAGAGATGTGGGTCCGTGGTTGGGAAGCTGTGGTAGGAAGGCTTTGGCTTTAGGCACTATGACCTAGCACAGTTAATTCGAGGCTACCGATAGAAGACAGTGGATGTGGACCCACTTTAGACGTACGTCTACAGCTCCTAGTCTAGGTGGGCTTTATAGCTATCAACTGGCGGCTACCCTAGCTCAGTGACTATAAGGGTCCTCGGTCTTCTGACTACGGTCTATATGGGATATAAGTATTTTGATCTAGATCTTAAGTGTATTATTATCGCCTACTGCCGGCGTTTTGTCGGCCGATCATTATCGCTACCGGGTTTAATTACTCGTGCGATCGAATTCACCGCCTCTTTACTTATAACCAGATCGTCGCCGAATATCATGAATATCGTATTCGTACTATCCTCAATTGCCGCATTAAAGCACTACCCCGGTAAGACCTGCTGTAGATTCTGGTCATAAAACGTTGCCTAACGTTCTCGCGCGTTTTTAGACGCTATTCGCCCAACAGGAGAGGGGTCAGATAGATCGACCACTATTTAGTGGACCAAGCGATTCCAGTCGCCGTGTTTATTACGTACACGGAATATGATTGTCACTATAGGATGCTTGGCTGCATTGCTCGCTCCTTCTCCTTGCTTACGAGACTTGTCTTATTCCTCGGGCAACTTATCTGACCCAGTTATTTCTATCCGTGTGCGCGTATCAGTCTGCGCGGGAGACTCTTGTTATAGTAACGACGAGGGGCGCTCTACCAGAGTATCCTTCTGCGTAGTATCGGCGATAATATAAACCTGCGGCGAAGCGTCTAGCAATACAGACTCAGACGACCGTTCTTCCTATTCCGATCGGACATTCCTTATTCTATAGTGGTCTGAGTTTTGATCGATCGAGCTTAAAATTTCTAGCTGCGGTTCTAACTCGACCGAGCCTGATCTTTCTTCCGGTGCCTGTTGCTAGTCCTAAGTTAGGCTAACTTAACTAGCCACGGGCCATAAACTCTGCTCTTCATTCATCTCCAACAAAGGATGATACTGTGCTTCGAGGAAATTAATTTGAGTACTAGGTCTTACTATCTATTCCTAATCAGCCGTTCGTAACAGTACGTTTATATCCTGCTCTAGAGTTTCCTATGGCGGAATGGATAGCTTGCGGGTTTGTTCGCGCTATTGCGTACGGTCGTATGGTTTGAATTTAGCGCTCTCTCGCAGCGCCGTACTTTTAGTGCCTACAGTCCTAGAGGGGCCCGATGTTATCTCCGATACCCTACGTCCTTCTAAAATTGCTAGTACTTTTTCAACTTCTTCGGATGAAGAAAGCTGCACTGCTGTTTCTACCGCTTCATTCTCTTGTTTGCCTATATGCTCTTCCATATTGACATCTATCGAAGATTCTCCCCCGGCTATATTTTCCTCGCCCCCTCCCCGCGGCTGCTCGTCCTCGGCATCAGTAAGACGGAGGATTTTGTTTTCCTTGCCCGTTAGTGCTATAGAGTCGTGATCTTCAAATCTGGCGGCGAGGAGGTGTTGTTGCCTCTTATACGAATTCATATCTAGGTGTGGTGGTAAAGAGGCCATAGATGTCAAACGAAACTCTCCTAGTGACTATAGGGGTTGCATTAAGGATAGTTGGTCGTATGAGACCGTTGATACTTATAGTTCCGTGGAGGTATACCTTAACGCAACAGAAAGCGAGGGAGGTCTCGAGGGAATAAACCTAAATCCAGCATAACTATCTTCTGATTCTTCTTCGTCGCTGAAACCATGATCCCCCTTAATAATCTCGCTATACTCCAGTTCATCGGCTTTGGCTGGTTCTATATAAAGAAGACCCTACTTATTTTGACTTATTATACCCCTACTTCTAACGAATCTAAATCCTATCTCGGATACTAGCTCTACTACCTCTCCTATCCGGCTGCCTTCCGAATTAATACGCGCGATTTCCTTACCATAATAACGGCCCGTACGTAAGGATCGGTGTCTTCGCTGCTGTCGTTGCTGTTGCCTCTATAGCTTCTTCGCTTGCTTCTGCTAACATCTCCCTCAGCATACATCTTTTAAACGTTACCGCTCTAAGTTGCTATCCTGCCCGGCTCTTATACCTGCAGACCCAACCCGTTCTCCTTTATCTTGCGGCGAACTATTGCTCGGAATAAAAAGCGGGGATATTGGCAAGTCTGGAGTTGGAGATATACCCGCTATATCGTTATTTTCACAGGGTATTGACAGCTTGCTGAAGAAGGTAAAGTAGATACTGCTCCTCACTAAAGTAGAAGTAGCTTTTCGTTCCCTTTAGAGGGAATCACTATAGAGTTGGTCGATGAAAAGGAATTGATAATCTTACAGTTGGGCTTCGGTTTGCGGATGTCTATATCGAGATTCCTTCTTAGATTCCTTTCCACTAACGAATTGTACTAGAAGCTTATGGTTAAGAAGGACGGCCCTTAAGAAGCACTCGGTGACTTTGTTGATTAGAGATTCAATTTCTTCCCTATTATACCGATAACGATCTGGTCGATGGGCTCTTAAAAGAGCATCTTACACAATTTGCCGATCGGGCGACTGCTAGATAAGCTGCTTAATTTGTGGCGACTAAAACCTAAGTCTCTTTGCGAGTACAGCTATCTCATACAGTATTATAGGCTCTACTACCTTACAATTAGGCTTCGCTATAGGATTTTTCTTCTAAGGCTTTTTGGATAACTTCGGGTAGTGACGTATAGCATAGAGCCATAGTTATCGATATCTAAGTTCCGCTGGGTCCCCCTGGGAGTGCGAGTAAGATCGAAACCTAGCTTCGGATGTTTATATTAAGAACTGCGTATAGGTGGAATTAAAAGACAAGAAGGCCGTACATGTGGCGCCTCTAATCGTAGGGAATGATCTAGAAGGTATAATAAGCCGTTTGATACAGTTTGCGTACGATTCTAGGTACCAGAGATCCTTGAAAAACGTATATAGAGATGGAATTATACCCTCTATCCTCTTTAATCGCTTCTAAATTGAGGTCCGCTCGGATACTGTGAAATTTGAAAAGACTTCGCCACTGTATACAAGACCTTTCACAGTGGTTCTATCCTTCGAGGAGACTCTAGGTGCTAGGAGTTGCAATGTTTCCACCATATAAGGGTTAACTTTAAGCATCTTAGTACGATCGTGTCCTACAAGTGAAGACCAGTATTGCTGTAGCCTAGTTAGTATATAAACTATCTCCTACGAATGTAATTAGTATCTATGTTTTTTTAAGAGTCAGACGACCTTACCTCGTCATAGCAAATAGCTAGAGCCTGCGGAAGAGATCCGATTTGCATTCTATGTATTATCAAGGAGGGTAAGCCGAGTAACGAGTTAAAAGCAGCTCGGACGCTTGGATAAGACTCAAGTCCGCGAAGCCGCCTGGCTTTATTATCTGATAGCTGCGCTAACCATTGATTTTCGAAGTGTGAATTTGCTTTATATCGATATTACCGAACTTTCAGGTAAATCTTACTATTGCTTGGAACTCTCTTATTGGAATATTTATCGACAAGGCTTATTTGAAGATCGGGACTAATGTCTTGGGGTTGTCAAAACTGCGGGAAAGTATATGGTGGATTTCTGGCTTACCATCTAAATACAAGTCAATAGTCTACTATTAGTCGATCGATGGTAAATAGTGTTCTCCGGCCTTTAATCGATATTAACTATGAAGACACTGTATGGAACTAGTAGAGAAATGGAGGTGTGGGTAGCGGCTCGGTTGATTAGTCATTATGTCAGCAGTGTTTACTCGCCCTGCTTGAAGAGTCTTATGGAGATGCTCTTTTGATACAACAGCGCTTATGTGGTTGTATATATCGAGTCTTCAACAACCTTCTTTGTTAAATATCTTATAGAGTCTTTCTACATTTTTTGTATTTATATGTTACGAGATGGATGGATAGGGGGTAATCTGGCTGATGTTAACCTTGGCTGTTTCTTGGTAAGTCCGATACCTTTCTATTAGGATCTGCAGCTTAGGATCTATATATATAGACTCGTCTATTGTGCTGGTGAGGCAGAATCTACGTAGTAGTAGAGTATCGGTTATTTATATTTGACTGGTCTTGGCCTTACAGAAGAAAGGGTCTATCTAGCTGATTCAGCGTCCTGGTGACTAATGTGACTGCAAAAGCTAGGGGTGGCCCCCAAAACAGATTTAGTTCTATTAATACAATTACATTATAAATAGGCCTTCGTCTTTAAGCACTATATATTTCTACCTTATTTCCTTTCCGTACCTCTTGATCTGGTCTAAATATGTCGAAATAAGATAAGCGCTGTACAGCGATTAACTTCAAGAGCTACTAAGAACGACTTGCGAATAACCTACCACGAGAGGCACCCTTAAGCAAACAGCTACACCAGCTTGATATACCCACCCAATTGGACAGTAATTCCAACTTAAAAAAGAGAAAAATGTCTCCCCGGAGCGAATATACACGAAAGGTTGTGAGTAGAGGCCCAAAATACTTTAGCTTATCTTAGGTGTGTAAGGAAGGTACATATCTCGGGTTAATCATAAGGGAGGAATCACCCTAGGACACCTATCGTCGGACCCTTAGGTATAATCTGGCAGGTGAGGTGTTTATTACAGCTCGCCGTTCCTATCCGTCCTAGGTAGTAGCTATTCGGGAGTATACTAAAGGGGATATAGCTAAAATGCGACGACTGTATGATATCCTTGACCACGATAATATATTAACGGCCCGAGAGTGCTTCGTTAATGAAGGATGCATATACGCTCTCGTCAACGACCTCTAGCTCACTTTAGAGCAGCTTATAGGGTATCGGTCTCTCTATCCTACAAAGGCGGAATTAGCTTCTATGACTTAGCAGGTATATGGCTCTTAACACTTTAAGTATTTTAAGCTCACGACAGTACAGATTTTGAATAGTTTATATTACCTTAATGAAACTGGATTAGAATACTAGTCTCTGATATGCCGGAATATCCTTCTCGGCCTAGATAGCGTTATTAAGATCGGTAAGTAGCAATTGCGTCCTTTATAATGATTATTCTAATCCCTTATAGCTAGCTTGGAGATATACGTAGAACGTCCCCCGGGTCAGGCATAGAATGTATATATCAAAACTCTCGCTTATATTACTATAGAAATCATACAGAAGTATATGAAAGATAATGGAATGGTAGGAGTAGATGACGTGGATCGTTAGCCTATCGACTTAGATACCTTTGGGTTCCTTTCCGCCCTCTCGATAGCAAAGTCTATTGAATCTTTGAAAGAGGTACCTAAGCTAATATGTCATGAGTAGACGAATATAAAACTAATATTTATTAGCAACCGCTTATCCGTAAAGAAAACCGATTGGTAGGAGAGTTGATACTTCTTACTCGGTCTGTTTTAGTCTCTGTAAGGATGTTCTATTCCTACGAGAGATAGTAGGAAACGATATCTTTTAAGGAATTGTGAGTATTAGCTTACTCATGGTTTTTAAAGATTCTATTATATACCTGTAACTTTCAATTATGTCGGAAAGGTTATCAGTAAATGCATTAAGCGTGTATCTAGACAATATAATCTATTAGCTCGTGTACTTTAGCAAAGAGCTCTAATTTTGAGTACTGAAGAAACTAAGAACCTAGAAATACTATTTTTCCCTAGTAGGTCCTTAAATAGCGGCTAGGTCCTAACTATTTAGAAAATCACGGTACAAAACCAATAATTACTAGTTACGAGTGAAGGAGATTGTGGGCTCGGAATGTCGTCTGAGAAATTGAGATGGGTATGAGGCGCTATTCCTAAAATAAGACGTGGCTGCTGTATAAGAGACTTTATATATACTGCGTGATTAACTTATTATGGCCGAAATCCTCTAATAGACCACGATCTTTATCACGAATTTATTAAAGAATTTAAAGGATAGGGACCGAGAAGGTGGTGCTATCCGCAACCACCAGCCAGCGTGCATATCGAGAAGATAAGGATTAGTTGTAGGATATGATCCAATAACCTTAGCTTAGGGGGTTATTTGGAGCTAAATCTGAGTCAGCAATTGCGACTTGGAAAAGGCCCCTCCCTCTAGGATACGGTTCCTTACAGTCTAAGAGCAAGAGAGACGATAGCATTATAAGATAATATATTTGACTTAATACCTACTAGAAATAACTATAGCCTTAGAATCCTTGGAGAAAGATTAGGTGGGAAGAAGCAATTCTAGACAGAGAGTTGAGGTTGGGAACCACCTATCTTTCTAGCTTACATAAATTTGCTTTATTCTCTACGGGCGCCTCTTGGATGAGGTTTAGCTGGTCCTAGGAAGAGACGATATCACCTCTAAGCATAAGGTCTACTGCTATAGACTCAAACGATCGATAAAGACTGGTTAGAGCTGGGTAGCGATTAAGAATATAAATGGCTAACGTGTCTACTATTTTGTTCTGAAAAGCTGTTCTTCTACCTCTATTCAAAGTTAGCAATAAAACCATTCTATAGGGTATAAATGAGTATACATTTAATTTGCCAAGTCTTCACTGGCTAGTAAGATTATACTAAGTCCTATATAAGTAGCAGCTTTCTACTAACGCTTGCCCTAGCGGCATTGATTACTCAAATAGTCGCGATCTATTTTTTGGGGTACGAATTAGTTCCTATAAAAAGCCTGTAAGATAGAATCTCTAGCGATCGTAGGGATTGCCCGACATTATCGGTTAAGCGGAAGACCGTTTTTCTTACTTTCCTTTAAATCATTAATATGATTTTCGAAATAAATATAGATCTAAATCTGGGCAAGACGGCGATTTATATCGTCTGACTTCGAAATTGAAGAAGTGAGCGAGTTCAAGTATCTTAGATATAATATGTATACCGCTAGGGACGAATTCAAGTTAATATGAGGTAAGGTATATAAGTGACAGTTAAGTAAAAGAGACTTAAACGAGGCAATCGGGCCGTCGGATCGTATAATTGTGATTAAGCTATTACCGCAGTCTTCGACGTCTCGGGCTTATTTTACACTTATAGTCTCGCTAGTTGCAATCTGATATATTCTTTAAATGCAGTTAACGTACTTAGCTGCCTAGGTCCGGTTATCGACTGGCTTATATTTGTGAAAGGTTTCCCTTTCGATCTCTTGTACTTTTAGAAGCTTGAGATCTAGTAAAATAAGGGCTCTTCTCTAGTAGTGATTCCTAAGGCCGAATAGACTGTAATTATCTTCACTAGGCTTTGAATACTTAAGTTGTTCTTTTTTGTTGATTACAATAGGTTGGATTTCTGTGTTTCTATATTTCGTAAAGGCATATACGCCTATACTCGACATTTAGAGACCTATTATCATTATCTCTTTGTTGCTGTCTATGGACTGTGTCAACTGTAAACTCCTATCTGATGGCAGAGGGACTTCTAGCTGGTTTGAATGAAGCTGAGGAGCATATTTTAGTAAATGCTAACACTCAGTACAGCTTCCCATGTTGATAAAGCTGTATTATAAGATAGCTAGATATTTTTTATTATAGAGTGCCTCTAGTGTAAGCTAGGTATCCCAATCAATAAGGTTATCATCAGAAATATCGGGTCTAGGGGTACTATAAGAGACTAAAGTATCTAGGTCAAATGATACCATTATTTGTATGCTAGTCAGCGATACTAAGAAATTGATAGTCAACTTCTCGTAACGGTAGGCTTTAAGGGGGAACGTCTAGATAGTAGAAGAATTGCCTTGTATTCTGTTAAGCAAAATGTAAAGAGGAACAGACACTGAATTTGGAGGAAGAAAGCGAATAGTTAGAAAATAAAATAAACAATAGCATATAGGGGTTTTAAGCGTCTCCCAAAGACGTATCCTGAAAGGTAATAATTGGGAGCCGTTTTAGTTACAACCCTAAAAAGGTATCGTAACCTAAACGGTAATAAATCGAATTATTTGACCACGATTTTTCTCTTATGGCCACAGTTTTCCTAACCCGCTAAAAAAAAAATGGGATTGTTAAAGTAGATTTTGCCGGTCGCTATACCTTTATAAAAATCCTTGTTAACGTAATAGCAAGGTTATAGTTAGAACGGAATCGCTTTCTAAGAAACTGTGAGAATTAAAACAGAAGCCGATTAGGGAATGGAGTATACCCTGTTTATAAATCCTAAATTATGCCGTGATTAGAATAAATAAGAACTGATCATAGAATTATAGAGCATACGCTGTTCCTTAGACTGGGGGAATATACTGATGAATCGGTTTATGGTGACGGTGAAGAATAGATCGGGTGTAATAGTTAAACTTATTTCTGGAGGGCGGTGAATTCTATTTAATCTATGGCTAATTGGTTATTCGCTAGCCCTACCCGCCCTATCTCCCCCTACTTGACAGATTAGTCCCTTCTCGTTATAAAGGTTGAAACTCCGTCTTATATAACCTTACTCTCTGTTCGAGGTGTTTACGAACTAATTCTCTTAAACGATCTCGTACTTTATGCAATACGGATACTAGGAAGTTAGCGTCTAGTTTGTTATTTAAGGTGATGGACTTACTTATAACTAGAATCTTACCGCGGTCTTTATAAGTGTTTAGTAGCCGTTTTATGTTTCGCCCGGAAGCCTCTTCTGATATAATTTCATTATACCGAGGCTTTCTATTAAAAACTATCGCGCGGCGATGCTGGCTAAACGGCTTGCTATATTCTATTATCTGGTTTGATACTATAAAAAAAGATATTTCGAGTATCTATATCACGTTATTAGCGCGAGTATGGTTAAATATGAACAGCCAACCTATATAGCCATCATCTAAGATATCATCGCTTAATAAGCTGTTTAGAAGTGGTTGGGCTGCAACAGCAATATCTAAGAAATTCAGCATCGTTAGTTTGCTCTTTGAACGCGGGGGCCGAACTTACCTAATATTTGGATCTCCTATACGAAATGTACCCGGCGTATATGTGACGTGTAAGTGTTATACCCGTATAGGAGCTTTTTAAGGTAAGATATAACACCTACTATACCGAAATCGGTCGTAATTACTAAGACGCATTCGTAATAGTCTACGGATTTGCTGACTCTATACGGCCCGCTAATAAATGCTGTTAAGGAAGTATAGCTATCTAGTACTGTACGATAGTGAATAGTCTCAGTAAGCCCTCTTCGAGGTTGAACAAAAAGCTCTAGGACATCCTGCTTTTCTAGCGACTAAGATGTCACTATAAACGGGTGTGTCTGGGCCTAGGAGAATAGGCTTACCGCGGGTATCCAGAGACTTATATATTGGCCTGCCTGGATATATAGGGGCCTTGTAAGTGTAATCCTTACTTTCAGCGGTGTTGCCTCTTTGCTCTGTATCGGTGTTTGTTGTACCCGGTCACATCTGATAGAGGCACGAGAATAGGGACGTAGGGGGAAGACACCGTTCCTAACGATAAAAAGGAAAAGTTCGACTAGCAACGTAAGTAGCATTATGCCAAGCGGAATGTAAACATACAGCCAGGGTAGCAGAGTACCGGATGGTAGATGCCGCTATATAGAATATATGTAAGCTGTGGCTAGGGCTTAGTATAGTCGAAGGAATGGCTCGTAAAGGAAACGGCGAATGAAAGGGAAGGATGACAATAAAATCGCGGCTATAATCACAGAGCCCTAAAAAGGATTAGCGCTACTAAATCTGATAGGGTAGGTTAAGTAAGAGCGATGACAAACAATTAATACGAAGAGGTTGGGCTTCTCGCGAAGTATCCAGCTCTTCCGATCAGTTATCATTGCTATGATGATATGTAAACCAAGAAGAATACCAGTCATCCAACCCACAGCCCGATGGATGCGCTTGCACGCTATCAAAGAAACACCTATAGCGTTTGCAAGGAATCCTAGATGATGTGCTAAGAACAGGAAACTTATGTTGATCACTGAAAGGGTTCCGGCTCGGTCTCTTGCCATTGTTGTTGACGGAGTCTTAAAGGCAACAAGAAAAACATTTGTTACAGCGTACGCGAGATATAATAAGGCATCTGCTCGAGTGTAAGGAGCAATCAGCCTATAGCGACCCTATAAGTATGGATATGTTAAGTGTTTCGTAATGAGGAACGACAAAATTCCGAGTAGATTCAGAAAGGAGGGGGCTATGCGAATGAGAAAGAGCGTTGTCAGTAAGCACCCCACTGCAATGGCGTAAAAGATCGTGATTTCCATTGTCAGTCAGGACTTGGGTATCACATATTTTTCAACTATTGCAAGGAAACCACGGTGCTTTATACTCCCAGGGATAGTAATCCTCACCAGCAGGATGACTAATATTTATGCCGGAAGCAACAACTCGCTCAGCGTTACCACGTTTATTTCTTAGGCACCCATATCGCTGCTTGGGACCGTTGTTACTCTAATGTATATATCTCTTATGATATGTGTTGTAGTGAGAGC